>SNQJ01S0014780.1:53199-131166 GCA_010110895.2 Picea sitchensis
CTCTGATATATTTCTGTTATATTACTGGATATACGCGATATCTCTGTGCATTTCTTTATTATATCTCCGCTCTCATTTCGTGCCGAAAATAATCCGGATCAAAAAAGGAATTAAATTGAAGTATTCTGCCAGCTACTACCCTTAGGGCAATGGATTGGCAGAATCAACAAATAAGAATCTGATTAAGATTATCAAGAGAATGGTATCTGAGAATAACAAAAACTGGCTGATAGGGTAACACCAAAAATTGCTATAGGTAACTCTCCCTTTTTTCTTGTCTATGGCAGAGAAGCAATTCTGCCACCACACATTCTTCTTCCCTCACTACAGCTATCGCATAAAATACAAGAAGAAGACTGTCCCCCTTTGGAAAACCGAATTAACGCTTTAATCAAACTAGAAGAGGTAAGAGCCCAAGCTAAATGTAAGTTAGATCAACATCAACTAGTGTTCAAAAGATGGTTTGATTCCAACTCTGCCTTTGATAGGAACTTTGAAGTAGGTGATCTTGTCTTGAAATGGGACAAACCGCATGAGGGAAAGGGAGAGCACACAAAATTTTAGAACTTATGGCTTGGACCATTTTTAATTGCTGAGAAACTGGGCCCCAGCTCTTTCCGATTGCAGAATCTAGAGGGGCAGCCTGACACCTATCCGATGAATGGCCAAGCTATGAAAAGATATTTCGCTTGATGAAAACCCTTTGTATACTATGTACATATTTTTCTTTTGTTTTCTTTTCTTCTGCTGTTTTGGTTTTGATTTTTCCTTTGCGCTTATTAGTTTTTGTTTTTGGAAATACACATTCCTACATGCTGAACTATTCAGACAAGGAAAATAGAAAATTCTTTCACTAAAATGACTGCTGAAACATTGTATAAACATCAATTATATACTTCTGAAATTTACATCTGTGTCGAAAAAACTGTTGTTTGAAAGAAGTTAACTGATTTCGATCTGTGAGTAAAGCCTGTCGCGATCATCTATTATCTTATTACGCTGTCCCTGTTCCTTAAGGGAATGACTCAGAAGATGATTCCCTGCCTTAGAAAGTTGGTTCTGTAAACAAACCATCTCTGGATATTAATGAAGGACAGTTCTAAAAAATTCTGTTGAGGTCTGTAAAAAATATGCTAAAATATCATAATTTTCAGCGTCACCCCGCTCGATTATATATCTTTAAAAAATAAAATAAATCATTGAAAGAGCTGTGGGAAGTGCTTGTAAACCCGTCGGGATGCTGAACAGGTTTGCTGGCAGCGGGTAAATGCATGCATGACACCAAGACAACTTCGCCGGGGTACTGAACAGGCCCGCTGGCAGCGAAGTAATGTCGGGTATATGAAAATTCGTAAATATGAAACCTCTTGACCTTAAAATTTCCTTTATTCTGATTTGGAACTTCTTGGCAGGATACAGATATTAGAGTGGGTTAAATGGAAACCCTGTCCAGGCTATGGATGCCTGCTGGCAGTAGTGACTTTGTCAACAGTATTGGATGTTTTATCTTTAATATCGTGGCTCTCTTATCTTAAGACTGTTATCAGTTTTCATCCTTTAAATGCTGCTGGAATATTTGATTAATAATGATGTTTAAACAATTTTCTGGTTATTTCTGTGTGAATTATTCTTGTTATCCTAATCTGAATTCGTTCTTTTGGTAGAGATAACTGCTTCTACCAGTGTGTCACCATTGTTGGCAGCCATTTCACATTTTTATCCTATCCTTATAAGCTGCCTACACCAGTGTTTTGTAACCCTTGATTTTCATTGCAATCTTCGAATAAAACAACACTATTATTTCGCGCATTTGCACACCTACCTTTGTTCTCGTTTTCACGACTGCAAGTGTGAAAACTTTGATTTCTAAGTCACATTAAAATCATCATTGGATTATTATGGTCACTCTTGTGTATGTGTTCATTGCATTTCCAATTTAATTATAGTTGCACAGTTGGCAAGACTCCAAGATCTTTACTCATTTGGCATTCCTTAATTGTTAATATGACTTCATTTTTATAAGATTATGATGATATTATAATGACTGTCATTGAGTTCTTAATACATTGGTGGGTTGATGTTCTATATTCTTTCATCGATTTCCGTGACACATTGGTTTCATGACAACACATTAACATGGCGATTAGACCCTTAATTCAATAGTTTCATACAATGTATAAGTCGTATGGTCAAATCCTTATTCGAAACATTGTTTTAATTTTTTAAACTATGCAAACACTATGCTTGTGCAAACACCTGAGTCGACTCATCATAAGTTTTCAATGGTTGTTTTATTGACATTGCAATAGTGATTTGAACCACTATATGCGCCGTCGGTTGTACATTGGGAAATGACTATTTTGCATGGGTTGATCTAGTTCCACCACCCTCGCACACTCGGGCATTAATGCCTTCCCCCTATCCCGGGTTAACTCTGTTAGTTTCGAGGAAGTCTGTGAGCTATCAGACCCTGCGAATACCCTGTCCAAACCCTTGCCCGCTCACCCGGCTAACTATGTGCTCCCGTCTATGGCACCTGTGGTGCGCATAGAGCCAAATGGTAGCCAAACACTCCTGCTATTCGACAATGCTCGTAAGGATTTGGTAAATGGTGGTTGGCTGGTGTTTATCCAAAGGTTTGTGGGTTTCAACCTTTCGATTGCCCAACAATTCGCCCTCACCTCCGACAGATACAGGGCTAAGTTCAGAGACATACAACGCGAGCTAAGTGAGGAATTCCTAAGTTCAGCTACAGGACTACCAGCTACAGAGAAAAGGTGGTTTACAAATTCCAAAGTAGATGAGGTTCCATGGCCACTCCTATTCACATCAAGAAAAATTATTACCTGTGATAGAGGTATGCCTATCACTACTATCAAACCCAGGTGGTAAAATTATTAAGCAGTTTGTAACCTGTGAAGGTCGGTATGGCTTGGTATTTCTGTACCATCTTTGGTTATTGATGAATTTTATAGGCTACCCTCTGAATATGCCACATTACCTCTTGCGTAGTCTTTACAAGATGTCCAAAAGATTCAAGCATGAGAAGGATGATAGCAGCCTTTTCCATCACTGCTTGATCAAACTCATTATCGTCCACCATTTGAGCCTGAGTGGTGACTGTTGGCAAGCCTTCCTATCTAGGAATGGCTTTGCCACTCCTGAATCTGTCCAAATGGACAAGTTTGTGGTTACTGAAACATTGGTTGGACCAGTCGTGCCACTTCATATCCTTCTACCCCCTGTCAAACCCCCAGATTGCCCCGACATGGACCTACCCGATACCATGGCCGACCCATGTGCTGAAGACAATACTAAGGCCGTCAAAAGGCCTGTGAGGAAGAAAGGCAGAGGTGATACTACTGTCAATGGTAAGGGAAAGAAAAACACACGATGGATATCCAGATGTGCTAGGAACAAACCCAAGCAAAACGTTGACCATAAGCCAATAGTGCTGAGTGAGGACTCGGACTCCGAAATTGAAAGATTCTTGACTAAGGAATACCCCTATTCTCATGGCCTCTGCTCTAAGGAACCCTATGACTATGTTTCTAACTTACCTCTGTGCCTCAAGAACGATCCTAAATTCCCGGGAATCAAGCTGCATAAGGAAACCCCTGGTAAATTGAAGAAACCCTTGCCTGTGATGCCAAAGCCCGATCAATCACCATGTACCCAATGCAATTCCTGGATTGAACGTTATTACACCGACGTTCCCCTGTTGCAATCTAATATCAAATCATTAGAGGAACGGGTGACAGTGTTGTCGAAGGAGAACGACAGGCTACAAGCCAACAAGAAGAAACAAAAAACCACTAGTTCGATTGTCTTCAGAAATGTCGAAGCAACAACGGCCTTTGTCAATTCAAAATTATCATGACCGAGTTGTTTCTTACTACCCAAGTATGTATTTCGACATCGATTTTGCTTTATGAGTTTGCTTGAATTAATATAACGGATTGGGTTTGCTTTCAATTAGCTCTGTTTGTTTTTAATAAATTCAAAACAATTCTGTTGACTTTGAATTATCAGAAATGATTTCGTTATGAATCATGTATGGAAGATTTGTTTTGCTAAACTCGAACATAGCTACGATTTAGTTGATGCATTTTATTATTCTCAGATTAGTATAAACGATTGATTGTTTTTTGAGTCGGTTTGAATTAGGGTAGTCGATTTGGGTTTGTTTTTGTTTAGTTTTGTTTGAATAGATTTAAGGAATGATTCTGTTTTGTTTCCATTTTAGATTATGATTGCATCCCACCTGTACAGGATATTTATTTGCTAAAATCAGCCACAACTATGTTTTGGATTGATACGATTTTTTTGTTGTTGGATTGTGTCAGCTCTGAGTTAGTTCAATTTATTTCCTATGGTTGGATTTTGAAACGATTTCGTATGCTTGAATTGGCATGATCCTTTACATATGAAATGCATCAATATCAATGATTGGTTAGATAAATATAATGTAATCTATTAAATCGAAAAAACAACTCTGTGAGTTTTGGATTTAAAAACGATTTTGTTAATGGCTGAGTCGACATAAATTATTGCATGAAAAATTTACTTGATCGGTTACAGTTTGTGTCGATTGAAATTGATTCATGAAAATGATTTCATTGGTTTCGATTTTTAAAAATGATTATGTCTGCTTCAAATTGGAAATAAAAGTTGTGTGATAGATCGTACATATCCTGTTATCATTTGATTGATTCAATTACGATTTCATCTGTTTCAAATTGTCATAAAGATTTGGTTACTTCTAGCATGAGCGATTTTCTTTGTGTTGATTTAATGATTAAAGATTTGGTTTAGTAAGTCAAATATATTTCTGTTAGCATTTCATTGATTTAAAACGATTCTGTTTTCAAATTAGACCATCTACAGAATCACAAGATTCTGTAGCTAGTCTTAAAATTTAGATTTTTGTTAGTTTTACAAATAAAATATCATCTAAACTTGTCTATTCTTGTCCACTTTCAGGTGCATATGAATTTCAATGATCAATTGGGCATGCTGTGGCAGTTTAGATATAGTTTTGTTTTAGGTTGTTAGCTTGAGTTAGAAATAGAGACTTGGGATATTATCCCCAAATTTTTTGTAAACTATTTTGATAATTCCCATAGGGATGTTTTACCCTGTGGTCTTTATAAACTCATTTATTTTTTGTAATGAACCCATCATCACAGTTGGGAGAACAGACTATGGATTTATAATGATACAAGTTGGGATGAAATTTGATTTCTTGTAACAGCTTTAGCTTTCAATATATCAAACTTTTATTTCAAGTTTTCTTCATATCAATTTGCAATTAATTATCAACTACTTTAGCTATCGTAATTCGTTGCAGGTTGATGTGATTTGGTTTATGTGTTGTCCATATATGATCTCTCTTATTTTAAAGTACAATAATTACCTTGCTTCAATTTAATGAATTAAAGGTTTATCTTCTTCGTTAAATGAATCATTTTGTACAAATCTTTGCACACGGTTTTATCTAAATGTGATGATTTGTAAATTATAAGATTGCTGTCATTTTTTATGTCTTGTTTGTCCTGTCATTTATATTTGAAGAGCACAGCTGCTTCCTGTTTACGAGAATCTTGTGGAGAATCTGGTGCGGGTTTCCTCCCACCGAACAACTAAATCAACTATTGTATACAAGACAAACCTGAAGCGTTACTTCAGGTCAGTTTGCTATTTGTTATTTAATAGTTATTTTATTAATGTTATTTAAGTAGTTTACATAGATATATATAGTTCAGATTTATAGTTAGAGTTATTATTTTAGGTGCTTAGCTTAGATAGTTTTTATTTAATTTCTTTCTCATAAAATTATAAAAAATCAAAAAACAATAGTTTTGCTATCTTAGGACAGTTCACAAATGATTTTTGCAGGTTTTCATTTAAATCTGTTATCTGTAAATATTGTATATTTGTAATTGGATCTGATTATGTTGATAATTGAACATTTAATTTTATAGAATTATTGTTGTATAGTTTAGGTAATAGACTGTATATATTTATCTCAGATTTGTTTATTAGTTTTCTTTAATTACAGTTTTCATTTAGATTAGTTCCTTTAGTTAGTTTTCTTTCGTTTTCCTAGGACTTAGATCGGCCAATGGAGCCGTTAAACCCGTCAGGGTGGATCATCCCAAATGGCTTGGGTTATTTAGACAACCCTGGACTGGATCTACTCTTCCAGTTGGCGAGCGTTCAATTTCGCCTCTCAACACGAACTTATATAATTTTACTTCTTATTCAAGGTCTTGGATCCTTGCCTTGTAATCTTCAATTTCCTAGCCATGTTTATGGTATTTTTCTCTAAGTCTTGTGAAAATTTTTCTCCAAATGAGGCCATGGATATAGGATATGTTACCCCCTAGCCTAGGGGTAACCAAGGAGATGATGTCTTGAGTCCCATAGGTAGAAGACATGGAGTGTTGAGAGACATATGACCGACACGAGCCAACATTGAGCAGACATAGCCCCTCCTCTCCACCACACATCAACATTCATCATCAACACCATAACAATTCCCACCACACTAGATTGGCTCCCAGAGTGAAACATGTCTTGCTTCATGAGGTAACAAGTCCAGTATCATGGTAAGAGTTGTTGAATCATAATTTTGCTAACTAGCCACCGACTGGCAAATGGTCTTAGAGCACAATTTAAATTTGATCTATTTATCTATGATATATAATTATCTAACTATAGGTGGGACCCAATAGGAATAAAGCAAGGTCATTTACTTTCACATATTCCCTTTGATTGAGTATCACATGTATGCTAATGCGATTCCATGAGCATATATCATGATTATATTTCATTTGTAGTACACAGATCGGTCTCACCTATAGTTTGCAGTGATATTATTTTCTTCTCTGATCTAATTATGAATGGTTCTACTCATAAAACTTCAAGAAACCTTTCATCCTACTTATAGTCTGTTCATATATGCTATGAGGTGGTCACAAAAAGGTTACAAAGAAACTGAAGATAATTTTTTGTATTTATAGTGGATATTATTCATCAATTGTTTATCATAATATTGACGGTATTTTGTTACATCAAATCTTTGGAAAGGGAAAAACAAGTCCAATGTGCAAATGTTATACATGGTATATTTTTATATAGTTTGAAAAATTTGATGCTATCCGAACATATCACATTAATATGTTAATTGTTTGGTTTTACAGCATAAAGGTGGAACCCTAAAGTTAAAGGATATGAAGTTTTGAAACATAGTGCATATGGTATTAATCAATGGTGATATTGCATGGCACTTTCCACCTTTTGGACCTTTCTCTTATCATTTTGATTAACATGCATATACCCATCACATTGTTTAATGGAAATGAATGTGGTTTAATTGCAAGGATTTTAGTTGGTAAATTCCAACCATCATTTGAATTGGCATTGAGTTATTGTGATGACATGGTTATGGGACTATTATTGGATAAATTGGTAAATGCGGACATAAACTAATCTCCCTAGATCCAACTGGATCTAGAACAAAACAAGACAGGTAATGACACTTTCCCTAAGTTCTTATCATTGAACTTACTACCAAAGAAGGAATAGATGGCATACCTTAAGATACCGCTTCCTTATATCTTTGTTGTTCCCGCTTCGCTTTGGTGCTCTTGTGAGATCAGATCCGTAATGACACAAACCAACCAAAGTGAAAGCAACAATTGTAGATTCAATGGAAACCTAAACATGTGATCAAGGAGTCATGTAATAAAATACTAATGATTTTATGGGAAAGAAACATGTCACCGTATCATATTAAGTAAAAGTGGAATATACAACCAAATCACCTTGATGTCGTAAGTTCCCTTTTGGCGGTCCTTTGTTCCAACACACACATACATTTGCTCCGAATTCGTATGAATATGGTCCAAAAAAGATTGATGGACAAATGGAGGCATCAAGCATCAGTTGTGATAGGATCCTTCACACAGTATTCAACCTATTCTTTCAGAAATTCTTTGATCAATCTTGCTTAACCTTTTCCATGGGAAACCCATCATTATATAGGAGAAGGTGAAGTAGTTACAAGGATGAGGATGATCCCACCAAATCAGAGAAGCCAGTAGGATCAAAACCATACGGACGCCACCTCACATTCTAGAATATTCTCCTTCTAGAAACTTATTCCTTTCCTTAGCTTCAAATGCCGCCACACCCTGCCTATATAGCAGCCCTCAGAAACCTCACGAGCTAGACATAGAGCAGCCTGCAAAAATCAAGGATTTCTGCACTAAATACCACTGTCAGCCTACGACGTCATACTAAAAATATTCCTTGTAGGGGAAGAATTCAGTCATTTTCCTCATGTAAAATATTGTTTTGAGAGCCTAAACACATGCTTGCAGAGTCATCATCAGTGTGACCAAAATAATGTGTAACAGGGACACATGGTATTGGCATATGTGGCACAGTTATATAACATATGATTTGTGGTTATTGTTAGTGGAAATATGATATGGATTATAATTTAATGTGTTATTGTTTTGGAGAAAATGTCTCCCTCCATGCATTCAATGCATGGGAGGCAGACATTCCGTTGAGTTTTTCACCCTCACTGTGTTTGGCATTTCATTTGGTGACTTGAGTTTTTTTTTAGCTCTAGAGTGACAGAGTTGTTTGAGCCTCGACTGTAACTTTTGCTGGCACTAAAACTCATATTTTTTCAGATGAATACAAGCGTTAGAGAAAGGCATGCCACCTTACCATGAACTCATCAAATGCATGTTGTTATTTGCAGTTATAATTTGGAAAATAGCTCTGTTTGATGAGTGATTGAGCAAGTTGTTGGGTTTTGGATTTGTTCTATTTACAAATAATTTTGTCAAGTTTCATAGTGTTGATGTCAACCATTCGATCTCATTATATAAATATGTGTTTCCAAATTCGTTGGTTATGATCTTCCCAAGAAATATAACCAAAGGGTAATATAACAATTTTCTTCTCTTTTCATTTTTCTCCAAGCCTAGTTCAAGGACACAAATCCCTATTGGTTATTTCCTCTATATATATTTATATTGTTTCTTATTTAAGGGATTTGAACCGTAATGGTGTCATGGTTTCACTTGAGACCTCCTAGAATTTTATCTCAGCAAGATGCTCTCACTTTATAAATCTCTATTTGTTTCACTTCATGATGAGTTCCGGGTTTGTTAAAAATCAGGTGCGATATAAACGTTCCTTGTTTGGAAGACCAGCTTACAGGTTGTTTGTGTCTTGGATTGGTTTAACATCTCTGTGTTTCTTCACATGAAAATGAGGACTGGGTTGTTTTTTGATTTGGCTAATGTTTTGTTTTTAAAGAAGATAATCGAAGAACTTTAGAGTCCTTGACTGTGTCACTGCTAAAACCCTAGGGTTTTGAGCCGACACATGTTAAGAAAGTAGCTCGAATTAGCAAGGGGTTTGTTATTAGTCCAAGTGATGACCTATGTATTCTTTTATATAATGTTGAGCCTTATTACTGTTGAGGAATATAACTCGATTTCAAATCCCTTGGTTGCCTTATTGACTGTTGAGAATTTTGAATCTTTTTCCTTAGTTCATATATTGTTGGTTGATATCTTGTTTCTTCACACAAAGAAGTTACCATGCTCATGACTAAATCAATATAATAGTAAGAAAGTATAAGGTTGATATTTTGTTTCGAATTTTCTTAGGTTTGATATTGGAATTTGATATATGCATATATCTTTTTTCACAATATTCGATTTAAGAATAAAGGTTCAAGCTCTAAGTTTTTTTTTTTTCTATTTAGCATATCTGGAAATGATAAAAGGAAAAGGTAATGATTATGCCATCGATCTTTCATAATTTGAAATTGATTTTGTTGACACAATTAAATGGTTGCTCTACGATGATTGGTGATTGGTGAAGACTTTGTACAGATTTAGATTCTCTGTACATGAATATTTGATTACTAATCCAGAGCATAAAGTTGAAAACAAAAAGGAAAACTTAGATTGTTTTAATTGAAATGTGAAGACTCATTGTATACAGGAGCAAGTCCTTCATGTTTCCACTTTTCATTCATTATTCCCTAAACTCTAAGCACATATTTCATTTTTAATTCTGTTTTGTTTTCTCCTTGTTGAATGCGATAAGAAATGCTTGTCTATCAGTTTGATATGAGTATTTGGAAACTAAAATATATATTGATAAACAAAAGAGATATAACAAGAGGAAGAATTTGATTAGATGCTTTCCATGGTGGATATTTTTTATGGACTATGTTTTGATCAAGCCATGGTTAACTATTCAGGGCCAATCCCCTCATATTTTGTTTTTCATGAATTATTCCCAGCTCCCAAATCTCATTTTCACTTTGGTCGAGATTTCTTCCCCCTGATAAATATGCAATTTTGGACAATGTATATAACGTGAAAGAAATTGTAAAGGGATTTTTTACATACGTTATGTGAGGTGATAGTTAGCATAATTTAGATATTTGAATGTCTTATTGTTTGAACATGTGACATTGTTTTCCTTATCATTTATTTCATTTTCCATACAATACAAACCCCTCATGTTCCCAAATTAAATTGAAACTCCCATGTTCTTAAATAATAATCAATCTAATGAGGTGATGAAGAGTTTCAAAGAAGGAAAAAAGTTTAGTTAATCCTCCCTACATGTCCTTGGCTGCTTGCATGATGTTGTTGTCAAGTCAAAGCTAATTTGAAATTATGTTTATGAAAATAGTATTTGATGTTTTACTTGCTATTGTATGCATACTCTAATTTAACCTCGTAATCATAAATGGGATTTTTCAATAGAGGAAGTAATTGAAGAGGAAATAGGGGTAGGGTGAGAAGACCAAATGACTTTTGGGGAAACAAAAGACTATGTTTTTCCATTCATTTTGATGTCGAATATGAAGAATTCAACCAACTTTCACAAACAGGTTTCTTAAATATAGCTGGACAAGGATCCTTTCAACCGCATCCTCCACCTAAGATACCAACTTTTCATCCTAATCCTAGTATATATGGTGTACCTGTGCATCCAAATGTGTTCCCACTCCCTGAGATTCCAATCTATGATGGTTGGAATGATATTGTTAATCCCCCTCAAAATCTAGTTCAAGGATGGCCAACAGTCTCATTGTCATTACCTCCTCCTTCACCTGGGAGGTATGCCCTGCAAATTGCATTAGAAGATTCACATTCTCACTCAACCCAACCACAGAAAAAGCTAAAGTCCATAGACCAAGAACTAGAGCCTAGCAAAGGAAAACAACCTCCCCATTATGTTGACTCCGACCAATTAGTAACATCTTCAAACTCAATTACTTCTCACTCCCAGCACCCAAAACTTGAGGATAGACATATCTCTTATAGAGATATGCAACGAGAATCATAAAAAACAAAAGGTAAAACATCATTCATGTGGATTCAGAGGTCCTCAAAATGACCAAATCTCAGGGAAGTGTACAGAGGAAGAATGCCTCACATAAGAAATATGATTTTTGATTTCATGGTGTTATTTTATAATGATTTAAGTGTTGAAACATACCTTATTTTATTTAAGGACAACACTATGTTTGTGATAGATTTATGATTCACCTTTTTTGGATACTTTACAATAGTATATTTTGGACAACAAATTGACATATTTATTTTGATGATTATACTTGCATATATGAAATATTTGGGAGTCAAAAGTATGTGTTTGAGATATTTCATACGTTGATTGGTTGGGGTAAATGTGCACAATGATGTTTGATGGTGTGATCATTTTTGGAGGAACAAGGGAATAATTCAAAAATTAAACAAAAGAATTGTTAGGGGGTCCCCACCTATTAGTTAATATTTATTATACCCTTATAATTTATTATTAATATTTAATTATAAGGTGTCCCTAATTAACTAAAATTAGTTAAATAGCTTAACTAAAAGTAGTTGAACTACTCAAACTAATTTTGGAAGAACAAAAGGAAAATTGAAGGGAAAAGCAAGGGAGGAGATAGAGACAAAAACTCTGATAAGGTTTTCTCTTGCTCTAGAATGAGATTGCATTACTACTTCATTCATTTATGAAATACTTAAAGTCTAAATATTTCTTGTTGATAGCAAGGTCTTATTGGAGGTGGTAAAAAGGAGGACCAAGAAGCATTGACTATTGACATGCTTATAATATTGATCATTTTTTTCTGGTAGTCTGTAAATTCTTATTGGATTCCTGAATTGATTTTCAGTGCTAATTAGGAATTTTATGCAGAGTCACGGCAATGAAAATTTTTGTCTTGTTAATCCATTTATTTTTCAATTTTGGTTTTGCTTGGGATGCACCAGTCCTCTCTGTGATGATGTAACCTTTGACTTATAAGCATTTTGATGGTCCTTACCCATTCTGGGTATGAAATAATGTATTTTGCAGTGTTCCAGAACTAAATGAATAAAATCACCTGATGGATTTTAGGTCTCAATTTGGATTATGTGTGTGATCTTATTTCAGATTTTTTGTTTTCATGATTGTTCATCAAATTGTTTATATTTCTTACATACATATTTTATTTTTCTTTATCATAAATCAACATAAAAAACAACATTGATCTCAAGAGCATATTTCTTGAAGGTTAATTGATAATTTTGCAAAAGGGATATAAACATAGGGTAACAATCCCAACTATCTTGCCTTAGCCTGGCAAGATTAAAAAATGTTGGTATTAGGATAGCCATTCCTTTTCATCAACAAGTGTCACTTTAATATTTGAAGCATTTGGGCAAGTTGCAATGGGTCCTTTCTTGATTGTGAAATGTTTACATGGAATTTATACCTTTTTCTTTGTTGAACATGCATTTTGGATGAGAATAATTGAGTTTTGGAGCTGCACCATAGAAGAGGAAAGATAAAAGGTAGGATTGAATCACGCGACAAGGGCACATTTTATGGTGAAAAATCATGAAAAACAATAGTTCAACGTAAAAGCAGCCAATGTAAAAGCAGGAAAAGTAACAGATCGATGCAAAAGTAGGAAAAACGATTATGACTTATTAGGGTTTTGGGGATAAGTTGTTATGAACTATTAGGGTTTTGATCCCTACTTCTTGGTATAAATATATAAAGGGTAGGGTAATATTAGGTTGGCTTAGCTGAGAGTAAGAGATTAGGTTTCTCATGATTAATGAAGAGAGTTCATAGCTGAGAAGTTGCAAAGATAGGCTCGCACTACCGAGAAGCTAGGCAGGTTTGGGGATTACAATATGTTGTATATTTTGTAAGCACAATGCGTAGGCCTGAGGTGATTATTGCACAAAGACTAATATAAGAAGTCAGTCATTATGGATGTAGCCCAAGGATTAGGTGAACCACGTTAAAAGAAAGTGTCTAATGTGTTTTTTTATGTGATTATTTGTGGATGTGATGTTTATGCATGATTAGTATAGATTTGTTACATATAGTTTATGCGCAATAATAATGAATGATTCAGTGGGTTGGTTCCATCACAATCTATGTTATATTGTTTCTACACACTAAGGTTTATGGTATTGAATGAATCTTATATAGGTTAATGTTGCACAATTGTTATGGTAAAAGTAATGAATTGTTAGTTAATGGAAGCCACACATAGTGTTTGTTGACTGATAAAAGGATGTTAATTAATAATACTGCACACATGGTGAATGAGTATTAATGGTTATGATTGAGAATATCACATCCCCTCATCCCTATAAAAACTTGGTTCATGTAGCCCCAGTAGATCCCTCAGATGAGACTTCACTTCCATGCAGGTGATGTCGAAAGGGCTGGTATCTAAAGGGTTTTTTTTGGATGAATAACTTGAACCTAGGGTCTTATAACTGCTCACCAACAAATGGTTCCATTGTCGGGACCTAGAATTTGTAATTGAGGGAATGTTTTGGAGGCCGACTATGAAAGAGATCCTTGAATGGATTGAAAGGAAGGAATGCAAATTTTCCCAAGGAGAGAATAGAAACCCATAGATTAACGATGAAGAATGGTTCCAAAGGTATGTGTACATAAATCTACATGATATTTTCTTTGGTGAATTTTCAAATATTTTAGCTAAATGGTTAGAAAGGTTAGTGGAGAATAATGGAAGATACCAAATTGTAGCTTCGAGGAACTAGACCCCTGAGTTGGTAAGACAATTGAATTCAGTAAGTAATACTACTTCTCATGTAGTTTATGTTTCGTTGAATAGTATAATGGGGGGTTATATTAGAGAATTTGCAGTAGATTTTACCCACTTGTATAGTGTCACAGAAAGGGATTTCTTTAAGGGTTTGTGTTGGCATAGGGGCATACCCCGAGTTCAAGGCTACAACAATGCACCAAAAAACCCCCAACTACCGGTCCTTTCGGCAACACCTGAAAAGAAGATGAAGTATCACCTGAGATAGAGGCAGGGGTGGTGGCATGACTCCAGTGTGTGCAACCTGTTGGGACACAGATCTGTTCATCAATTATCTAGCCTAGTTTACAATGCAGTTATAGTTCATCAATATCCAACCTTATTTTACAACGCGGTTAAACCCTAATAATAAATCAGTGCAACATTCCCCTAGATCCAATAGATTCAAGCACTAAGCATACTAACATAGATCAGATCTAGCATTCATTCACATTATTCAACACTAAGCTACCATATTAGATTCATTCATCATATAACAATGCACTAAGCATCTAATCATATAAACAAGAGAGGAACCATAAAGCACAAATCATTCACAACACAGGATGTACGTGGTTCACCCCCACCCTGGGGCTACATTCACCAACTCTTCATCTCTTTATTATCTTTTTTCAATCAACTACATGCACAGAGCCTTGAGATCTTACTCCGCAAAGGACATGAGATCTGTGCACCTCGCTAGATCCTCCTTCCTCGAGTTACAACACAAAGCCTTCCACAATGTCTTACAATCACTTGCATTTAACTCTACAAGCCTCACACAGTATGCACAAAGAAATTACAGTTACCACTTGCACTTAGCAATCAACACTTAGAACTTAGCACACCGACCTCTCTTCAATCACTATATCGAACTACTAGATTTCTAGCATCAAATATATGCACCTATCCTTGCATCGCCTAGACATCTATTTATACATTAAAAAATAGGCCTAAGCATGGGTAAACCGATGGGCTGACATTCCCATACCCGTTACATAAGACCAAAAACCAAAAAATCCCTAAAAAGGGGCCGAGATCCCGCGATCTCTGCTTCGTCTTGCGCTCCACCTTTGACAGCCTCTCGAAGTCCCAAAAATAGGTCAAACATGACCAAGGATCCTCAAAACTTGGTCAAGGGCCAACAAGCCCCCAACACTCACATGTGACTCATCTCGAGTCACTCTTCTCTGGGTAATTTTACCTCAAAATCCTTGAGCTTGGCTCAATATGCTTCAACCTGTTGTTGTGTCACGACCTCCTACTCAACAAAATCTTGGATAACAACTTCGTTGATAGGTCCCTCTAAGCGTTGTTCAACTATAGTGATGAATTGATCCAGTTCTTCTCCTCAGCCTTCAATCTCTGCAAATAATTGGTAAGCCTCGTCCTGTACAGGTTGGAGCCTCTGAGTCAGTTCCATGACTTTTCTCTGAATGGTGTGGACCTACTGTTGAGCAGTGCGTTGTTCTCAGGATCACTTCATCTTTTCAATAGTTGTCAGGGGCTTCAACTGTGCCTGTATTGTTTCTGCTTGCTGCTTTGCCTCCTGGAGCTGTGACTCCAGTGCCTTGAGTTCTGGATTCTCAGTGAGTCACTCATAAGTCTGGGAACTACGATCACTTAGTTGTTTCCATTCCATGGCAAGGGCCTTTATTCTCTCAACTGTGCTTTGAGAAGTTGCTTCTCTTTGATCCCTCACATTTTGCGGAGTGTCAGGCACTGTTCGTAGCTCTAAGTCTGTTATTCTTTGTTGTAGTTGTTGGATAGCTTCTGCGAGCTACTCTACTTAGTTCTTGACTCGGTCTTCTGCCTTTCACTCAAAGCTTGTCACAAAGAAAAGTTCTCTATTGACTGCTTCTTTCACTTCGAGTTTCTCTGTGAGAAACTGTTTTTTTTCTTACTGAATATGTGCTTTCTCCTCTTCAAAATTTGTATGGAGAGCAACTTTCTCCTACTCCGCAACTCGGCATTGTTCTATGACTACTTCTTACACTTACTTCAAGGCCTGGGTGGCTTGTTCTGTTTCTTCCTATGTGCAACGAAGGCGAGCTTCGATCACATTAGCTAGTCTGCAGAGTTTGGCTAGCTCATCTCCCAACTATGGTTCTTTCAATGGCAAGGGCACAATGGACACTGCACGATTGGACTAAAGGGCCTGCTGTACCCCTTGGATTTAAACCTCAATTATGTCATACATCTCCTCCTGCTTGGCTTCTTGTTTCTGCAAGATTTCCTGTGAGGTGTCGTTTACAACTGTGATGATGAAGTCAAAGTCATCGACAGTGAGCACAGTCTACATCTTAGTCAAGGTGGCTCTAGATTTCTTTTAGGAAGAGGGTTTCGGGGAGAAACCTTCCTCTTATTTAATGGATCAGCCTCATCTCTAGGAAGTGTTACTTTTCCTTGCTTCTACTCATATTCTTTGCCATTTATCTATTCTACTTCGTCATCACCCCCTCGGCCAGTTGATACTAAAGCAGTCTTTTCTGATGCGCTGCTTAAGTCTTGGACTTCTTTGGTCTTCTTCCTTCTGCTGGTTTCGGTTGTGTCATATTCTTTGTGAGTAGCCTCCGAGCTATCAAATTCGGGGTCAAACATCTTTGCAGGATCAGTGGGAATAAGGAGGTCTGCTGACCAGTCCTTAGTTATCTCCTCAAGGTCCTCTTTTGTGAGCTTGTAGTATGACTGAAGCTCCTCCTTATGCTCATTTTCTTGCACAATGATAGAGATGAAGTGTCGATCTGCACAAAACTTCATGAGGGGTCGAAACTGTTGTAGGGTGTTTGGCGTCATGCGAGGTTCAACTTTGATAGCTCTCTTCAATTGGAGATAATATGTGTGAAAGATCGTGTTTGACTGCCACTGTTTTCCCACATCGCTCGAGTACTAGAGCATGGTGAAATTCACAGCAAGTGGTTCAAACAACTCAATGTCTGGGAAGGTCACACCTTCCAGTATTTCCCAAGCAATAAACACGATGAGGATCAAAAGACAGCTAAAGTGGAACTCGTAGCCCTGATCCTGTGTTTCATGATAGTCTAATTCTAGATGGTTAACTAGGTACTTCACCCAGTTCATCTGTAGGCCTTCCACGCATTTCCTAGCAAGGTCAACGACAAACCCTGTGACCTTCATGGGTCTGTTATTCCTTACTAGCTTTCTTGCAATTAATTGGCATGCTAGGTGCACTGTGCCATTCTGGATGGAGGCTACCTTGTAGCCTTGCATCCCCTTTTCAACATCGTCGTAGGTATCCTTGATCTTCTATGCTAAGGTGCGATCTGTAGCTTTTCCTGGGTAGAAGTCCCGTGGGTCTGGTCCTTGCATGCTCAATGCGGTGATCCTATGGATCAATTTTGGATTGACTGTGATATTATGGTCTAGCCATAAGTAGCCACCATGGTAACATGAGAGAAGGATCTTAACACAGGCGTTAACCTCACGGTGTCGTCCAAAATGTGGGGTCTTCATTACATTTAAGAGGGTGGACTACACGAGGTTCATCGTCCACGTCTGGGGGATTATTTTCGAGTTCTTCCCCTTCATCCTGGTCAAGTATTTATACGGGGCAAGCATACCATGGTTCTTGCGGTCTCCTAGGTTGAAGTCAATGAACTTCAATGTTGCAATCTTGTCCTGCTACGCTCTAACTGTGCGTATCCCCTTCGAGAGGTACGCAGTAACCATGGTGTAATAAAAATATCTTGGCACACTATCACAACTCATCGTGCTGGCCAAAGGCGAGATGTAGTCGGGTAAGATGGTCGAGATTAGCTTTGCATTTGCTAGGTCATCTCTATGCTTGGTTCTCTTTTCTGTGATGACCCGGGATGGCCCGGATATGTGAACGATCGACAAAGAGGCTTGCACTCCTCTCGTTGATGATGCTTGTACACCCATAGAAATTTCCCTTTCAGACATTACTCTTTCAGTCATAATGTCGATGAGTACCTCCTTCACAGACTCTTCAACTACGCTAAGTTCTTTGGACATACACTCTCGTGGTTTAATATCTCGGGTTTGAAGAGTAACTACTCAATGCAACAGGATGGATGGTGATAGATCAATGATCAATGTGCGAAATCAACTAATCTGTAGGCTCAGATAATCATGGTTGGAAAAAGTGTTCTCGGTGCAAGGCTGGACAGAATAAGTAGATAACTAGGCAACAGGTCTCTCCAATGGGTGAGAAGCTTTCATTAATTCAGTTCTGTCCATTACGGTGCAGTCCCAACGGTCTGATGGTGATCCTTATAACCATGAATGTCATTATAACTGTTCAAGGCATTAGTCTAATGGTTATACTATTTCCAATGGATATATTACTTCTCCAGGTGAAGTGCCATGTGGCGCTATTTTGATATCCTGATGAAGTCCCAATTTTGAAAATTTTCTTTTTGTGAGGTTTCCTCTAGACCCTTCTGTAACTTTTCGATCTTTGATCTCTTCTTACTTAGTTTTCTAGCCTTCTTTTCAGTGAGCTTCATCTCGGTATTCCTCTTTTCATTCTTATCTCCTCTTGTCATAGTAACTTCACGCTGTTGAGATTCTTTCCTAGGATTCAGGGGAAATAATTCTTCTTTATCTAGGGTAGGTGCTTCAGTCTTCTGTGAGTCTTCTTGTGTTCTTCCAACTTTGACATCCAAGTTTTCGGTTTTAAATATCTTTGATCTGTTCTCCTATTTTTCAATCAAGTGTGTGATCCTCCTAGTCATGAAATATTTCAACTCTTGCTTCTTCTACTCTAAGGCTTCTTCTTCTTTCCTTCTGGCCTAATCCCTTTCAATCCAAGGTTTTCCTAGTAATATAGCAAATGGGGCGTTGTTCTCAATAAATTTAACAACCTCAAAATATTCCTCTGTCAAAGTTCCATGAGCACTCATAGATGTCTGGGTGAGCTTTCCACGTAGGTTTATCAACTTTCCTCTAAATAATCTTATTCCTTCCAATGAAGGAATCATAGCAATCTTTCCTAAAGTTTCCCAAGTGCTTTCTATCATGATATTTACCTGTGTTTCCTCATCCAGAACATAGTCAATGTCAAAGTCTCCTATTCTTTCTTCGATGCATTCTTTTTCTTTGAAGATCTTTGATAAGTTTATATTTCGCTGGTCATTCAAGGTGTCTTTTATTTGCAACAATACAGTCTATGATTCTTTCTAGGGTTATGCCATGGTCTTAGTTTCTTGACCTTTCTCATGGTATTCTTGTCTCATATTCATTCTTTCAAGCTTAGCAATCATTCTAGGGAAATCTAAAACTTCATGGTCTATAGCTTTACAACAAAGACAACTAGGTCTTTTACCAAAGCATTCCTTAGCCAAATATCTCGGTCTTTTGCAACTGTAACAAAGGGTTAATCCTCGTTTTCTTTTAAATGATCCCCAACTTTTCCTGTAATACGCACTAGGATCATAGTAGCTAACCTGCATCCATTGGTTAGTCCAAACATTCTTTCTATGCATAGGTATAACATATTTTTCACTATTCTTATCAGATCTACTTATATCAAATATTCTTTCATCTAGTTGTTCCCTACTTTTCAAGCTAGGAAAAAATCTATCAAACATACCTAGATCCATGTGTTTGAAACAAAAATTCCCACTGTTCTTACCTTTTCATATCACAAAGATTTCATATCTAAAAAAAAAAAAAAATCCACTATTCTTACCTTAAACAAAGTTGAGAGCTTACAGATCTTACCTCTTTCCTTCATATTTGACTCTTCTTCTTAGCACAGAGCTTCACAATCCAAGTAGAGTACTGCGCACTAAGGCAACATATCTATGCACAGAGCTTTCACAGTTTCAGGTCAGATCTTTGCACACAACTTATTCTTCCTTAGTTCCCAACAATCACAGTTTCAGGTCCCGACAACGAAACCATTTGTTGGCACAGGGGAAGACCTGGGGTTCAATGCGACAACAACACACCAACAAAACCCTAACTACTGGCCCTTTTGGCAACACCTAAAAAGCAGATGAAGTCTCACCTGAGGTAGAGGTGGGGGTGGTTGCAGGACTCCAGTGTCTACAACCTTAGCTGGGACATAGATCTATGATTGTAACACCTTAGCAGAGCACTTAGCAGTTATAGTTCATCAATATCTAGCCTTAGTTTACAGCGCAGTTAAACCCTAATAATAAATTAGTGCAACATTTCCCTAGACCAATAGATTCAAGCACTAAGCATACTAACATAGATCAGATCTACCATTCATTCACATTATTCATCACTAAGCTACTATATTAGATTCATTCATCATCTAACAATGCACTAAGCATTTAATCATATAAACAATAGAGCAACCATAAAGCACAAGGAATTCACAACACATGATGTACGTGGTTCACCCCCACCCTAGGGCTACGTCCACCAACTCTTCATCTCTTTATTATCTTCGGTCAACCAGCTACATGCACAAAGCCTTGAGATCTTACTCCGTAGAGGACAATATATCTGCTTACCTCGCTAGGTCCTCCTTCCCCGAGTTACAACACAAAGCCTTCCACAATCTCTTACAATCACATGCACTTAGCTCTGGAAGCCTCACACAGTATGCACAAAGCAATTGCAATTACAATTACCACTTGCACTTAGCAATTAACACTTAGCACTTAGCACACTAACCTCTCTTCGATCACCTAGATCGAAATACTAGCTCTCTAGCATCACATTACAATACATTACAGAGTTGAATGAAATCAAACAAGTGCAAACTGAGTCAGTTTGGGACTATGATCGAAGATTTAAGGATTTTATGGGTAGATTGACATTCCAAATTCCAGATCAACAACATAGAGAATGGTTTATTGCAGGACTATTGCCACACATTTTTTTTTGATACAAAAAAAGGTTGCATCGCAACCTGAAGATTTGGAGATTGCATTGAAGATGGAAGCATCCCCTGTAGGAGATGGCCGGGAATGGATGAAGTCCAAACACAATTAGTTTCCTATAATCAAATTAGAAGAGCTTACGAAAGGAAATGAGAAGAGGGAACAATTATGGTGTATCAATGTTGGGTTGTTATATTCTTTGTAGTGAAATTTGAGTCGAGGTAGATCAATTGACAGTCGAAGGTCAAGGTGGATCAATAGAAAGTCGAAGGTCAAGGAAGTCAACCGAGAAAAGTCAAAATCAAAGATATCAACGACAATTCAACTGAAAAGAGGTTGAAGTGTGGGCATGAGATGACTGACTAGAGACTGAATGAAGGTCGATTGGTATCCCAACTTGGAAGTCTATTGTAACATAACCAAGGTTTGCAGGATTTGTAGCCAATTATATTTATGAATCTATAACCATTTTTGGGCACCAATATTTATGGTTTTTCCTACTACAAATCCTATAAAGAGGCATGTTGTAAGGTCATAAAGGATAATGAATGAATCGTGTAATATAATTATGCAGGTTAATGCATGTGTAGGCATAGGTTGTTCTTCATGCATATGTAAGCTAATTTGGCTACAGGGTTGTTCTTGCACAAGTAAGAGGGTATGATGTTGATTGTGTCTTAGGTGTGGACCAAGGTTAGGCATGCAACCTTTTATTCTGATTGAATAAGAAAACAAGAGATAAGAATGCTCAAAGGAATGTTGGTTTCTCTTGGTTAAGGGTTATAGGGTAAAATCTTGGTGTATTGTGTGATTTCTTATTTCATTTACATTCTTGATTAAATTTTTCTTCTCTTCTACTAGGATTAGTGTGGAAGTTACCTGCATTCCCTGACATGTGGTATCAAAGATTAGGTTTTCCTTGACAGGTGAGTGATCAAAGCGATGTTATGCTTTAGGGAGTATATCATATCTTGATTTTCCAATCTTGAATCTGAGAAATAAACTGTAGGGACAGTAAGATTCTTAAGTCATAAATTATGTTAAATATCGTGGTAAAGAATGGCGAGCAGTTCTAGAATAGAGATAGAAAAATTCAATGGCTATAATTTTGAGTTTTGGAAGCTTAAAATGGTATATCTTCTTATGGATCGAGACCAATGGACAATGGTTTGTCCAGGTACCCAACCAATAGACATGTCGATGGAAGAATGGGAGAAACTGAAATGAAGAGAAAGAAGTACGATTCGACTTTGTCTTTCAGATTCAATGTTGTTGAATGTCTCAGGTGAAGATTTGTCTAAGAAATTGTGGGACAAGATAGGAAGCTTATACCAGTAAAAATATCTGGTAAATAAGTTGTTTCTCAGAAGAAAACTGTATCTTTTGAGGATGAGTGATGGAAGTTTAGTGACTAAGCATTTAAATGCGTTTAACATCGTGTTAAGCTAGTTATTGTCTATGGATATTAAGATCATCGATGAGGAGAAATGTATCAACCTATTATGTTATTTTTCAAACTCTTGGGATAGCTTAGTCGTGGCTATTGGGATTAATACAACCACACCAGTGCTAGAGGACGTGATTTCTTCCCTACTTTTGGAATAAATGAGAAGGAATAACATGGAAGGATAGACCAAAGATGCTCTGGTAGTGAGAGGTTGACCGGTAGACAAAGATAAAGGCATATTCTCCTGTAGAAAGTTCAAGTTGAAGGGTAGATATAAATCCCTAGTTCATTCGACGCGAAGATGATGGAAATACGGTAAAACTGGGAATTACAAAAAATATTGTGTGTCGAAGGAAACAAAAGTTAGTGTTGGATCCGATGAGAAGCAGTCGACTGAGAGAAAGATGACCTCGGACAAGGGAGGTGATGTGTATCTAGCATCGACCTTGGAAAAGGGAGGTGATGTGTATCTAGCATCAACCTTGGACAAGGGAGGTGATGTGTATCTGGCATCGACTAGTACACATTCAGATCAAGATGTTTGGTTGATTGACTCAAAATAATCCTATCATATGACACAACATAAAAATGATTATGTGAGTATGAAAAATATGATGGGGGTGATGTGTTCTTGGGAGACGAATCGATAACCAGAATTGTTGGACAGGGAAGAGTTCGACTAACATTGTAGGACGGGAGGAAAAGAACCCTTCCAAGTATGCTACACATTACAGGTTTGGTAAGAAACCTGATATTTGTCAGCAAGATGAGTGATGCAGGAATGGATACTCTATTTTAGAAGGATTTGTGTAAGATGGTTAGAGGTGAGATGGTCTTAATGAGAGGAGTTCATATTGGTACCCTGTACAATTTGTTAGGGAATTTCGGCTCAAATGGATGCATCAACATTGTTTCTCTTGACCTCGACTTGATTGTGACTCGACTCGAACCAATGTCAACACAACTCAACTCGAATCGAGCCAAGTTGGTTAAAACTGACTCGACAAGACATGATGAGATCATCCCGACCAAGTTATGGTACAAGAGAATGGGACACATTGGAGAAAAAGGATGTCAAGCTATGAAAAGCAAAAGTATGGTCGAAGGTTTTCCTGAATGTAGTTTAGAAGTCAAATTTTTTTAACATTGCATATACAGAAAACAAAGTCGGGTGAGGTTTCCATCTGGAGCGACAAGGGAAACTGGGATTCTAGAGATGGTGCATAGTGATGTGTTTGGCCCAGTTACAATTCCTTCACTTTATGGATCCCTGTATTACGTCTCCCTCATAGAATTTTTTTCCAAGAAGACATGGCTATATTTTCTGAGGAAGAAATCAAAGCTTTTCAAGATATTTAAGGAGTTTAAATCTCTTGTGGAAAACCATACAGAGAAAAGGATTAAAGTGTTGAAGACTGACAATGGTGGTGAATTATATGGAAAGGAAATTGATTAGTTCTGTAAGTAGTGTGGCATAGAACACCAAAATACCACACCATATACCCCATAGAAAAATGGAGTTGCTGAGATAATGAATAGAATGTTGATGGATAAGGCAAGGAGCATGCTCGGTGGTGTTGGGCTCGCATAAGAATTCTGGGTAGAGGCAATCAAAACTGCAAGATATCTGGTAAATATGTTTCATTCATTGACACTAGTCGAAATGAATCCAAATGAGGTATGGTATGGTAAGAAGTCATCAGTGGCACATATAAAAGTATTTGGTTGTGATGCATTTGTGCATGTTCCCAAGGAAAAGAGGAGAAAGTTGGACAAGAAGGCAGTCAAATGTATTTTCACTGGATATAAAAAAGGGATGAAAGCATATAAGCTCTAATATCCTGCATCAAGGTGAATAGTGTATAGTTGAGATGTGGTCTTCAGAGAAGTCGGAGGTAAATTTGAGCCTAATGAAGTTGTTCATACCAAGAATAATCCTGAGACGGTGCAGTTTGAACTGAGGAACAAAGAATATGATTTAGATGAGTCAGATGAGTTGGATGAATCTAAGGAAGATATGGAACGACTGACTTCGGTTATAAGGAGGTCAGAAAGAGTAAATAAACTAGTTGAGAGGCAAGGAGCATGCTCAGTGGTGCTGGTCTTGCACAAGAATTTTGGGTAGAGGCAGTCAAAACTGCAAGATATCTAGTAAATATGCCTCATTCGTCGGCACTAGTCGAAATGAATCCAAATGAGGTATGGTCTGGTAAGAATCCATCGATGCACATATAAAAGTATTTGGTTGTGATGAATTTGTGCATGCTCCCAAGGAAAAGAGGAGAAAGTTGGACAAGAAGGCAATCAAATGTATTTTCATTGGATATAAAAAAGGGATGAAAGGGTATAAGCTCTGAGATCCTGCATTAAGGTGAATAGTGCATAGTTGAGATGTGGTCTTCAGAAAATTCGAAGGTAAATTCGAGCCTAATGAAGTTGTTCATACCAAGAATAATCCCGAGACGGTGCAGTTTGAACTGAGGAACAAAGAATATGATTTAGATGAGTCGGATGAGTCCGATGAATCTAAGGAAGAGATGGAACGACTAACTGCGGTTATAAGGAGGTCAGAAAGAGTAATGAAACTATTTGAGAGGTATATTCCTCCTGACTTCCATTCCACATTCATGATAACTTCCATCGACGATGATCCCAAGTCAGTTAGTGAGATAGTCGACTCAATAGAGGGTAAAATCTAGAGGGAAGCCATGGTCAAGGAGATGGAATCCTTGTACATGAATGAGACATGGGATTTGGTCAGGTTACCTAGTGGAAAGAAGCTCGTTGGTAGCAAGTGGGTGTTCAAGATGAAGAATAATGTCGCAGGACAAGTAGAGAATTTCAAAGCTCGACTAGTAGTGAAAGGTTATTCCCAAGTCGAGGGAGTCAACTTCGGTGATATTTTTCCCCTATTGCAAAACTAACTTCCATTAGAGTACTAATGCATTTGGCTGCAACATTTGATCTAGATGTAGTAAATATGGATGTGAAGATAACATTCCTACATGGGGACTTAGAAGAATTAATCTACATGAAACATCCTAGAGGATTTTTACTAAAGGTAAAGCAAGAGTTGGTGTGCAAACTCAAAATATCCCTTTATGGTCTAAAGAAATCACCAAGGATGTGGTACCAGAAGTTTTACACTTACATCCTTAGTTTTGGATTTGTGAGAAGAAAATTTGATCACTGGATATATTCCAAGGAAGAAGGTGGATGTTTCATATATGTAGCTTTGTATGTCGATGACATGTTTCTGATTGGAAACAACATGGATTCAATAAAGGAGGTGAAGAAGCAACTATCCTTCAAGTTTGACATGAAGGATCTCGGAGCAGCTAACATCATTCCGAGAATGGGGATTAAGAGAGATCGAGCTGCTAGAAATATCTGGTTGAATAAGATGAATTATATTGAAGTAGTTCTAAAAATATTCAACATGCAGAATTGCAAAATGTTGAAGGTGCCAATTCTAGTCGGAGCAAGGCTTAATGTTGAACAATGTCCAACGGTACATGAATAAATAAAGGACATGGCTCGTGTTCCCTATGCAAGTGTTGTTGTTAGTCTAATGTATGTGTGCTCTACACTTGACCATAAATTTCCCATGTAGTGGGAGTGTTGATCAGGTACATGTCGACACCTGAAAAGGATAACTGGACAATTTTCAAGAGAGTATTCATGTATTTGTGTGGCATGAAGGACTATGCTATATGATACCAAGGAAAGACTAGAGGTGACAGTGGTAAAGTAGATGCACATGGATTTTTCAATGCCTACTGGGATGGAGATATGGATTGACATAGGTCAACTAGTGGATATGTCTTCAAGTTGTTCAGTGGATCAATAAGATATATGAGTAAGCGAGAGGCAATCGTAGCCTTTTCAACAACAAAAGCTGAATACATCATAGCCACCCATGGAAGCAAGGAAGCGATATGGCTTGAAAGGTTGTGTTCAAGAATCGGGTTTGAGGAGAAAGCTATGAAGGTAAGTTGCAACAGTCAAAGTGAAATATTCTTGGCAAAGAACCCTACTTATCATTCAAAGACTAAGTACATTGATGTATAATACCATTTTGTAAGAGATATGGTGGAAAGTAACAAGGTGTTACTAGAGAAAGTAGACATATTGGAAAACATAGCAGACTTGTTGATCAAGTCTGTGAGTGTTGTGAAGTTCTCTTGGTGTAGAGAGGTAATGGCCATTGCTTCCCTAGATCTGTGAACAAAAGATTAGGAATCTCTTGTTTCAACAAAGAAAACAACAAGTGGGAGAATGTTGGATTGTTATATTCTTTGCAGTGAAAGTCGAGTCGAGGTAGATCGACTGGCGATTGAAGGTTGAGGAAGTCGATGAAGCAAATTCGAAGTCTGTAACAACCCTAGTTAAATAATTGCTTAAGGTTAATTAAGTTTAATTAATTAAATAATTAATTGTCCTAATGTATATTAGTTAAATAATGATTATTTATTAATAATATTAATTAATTAATTATTGTTTAATGTATATTAATTAATTAATTAATTAACTCATTTAATGTTTGGGTAACGAATTAAAATTTAATAAAATTTAATTTATTTAATAGAAAACTTAACGTATTGAGGGATGGTTGGCATTGAATGGAGGGATAAGGTGGTTGGAATTGAATGGAGGGATAAGGTGGTTGGAATTGAAGGGAGAGGCGGTGAATGGATGGGGGGATATGAGGGGGCAAAGACATTTGAGAGGGGGAATTTTGGATTTTGGGGGGGCAGGAAGAATTTTCGAGAGAGGGGGAAGATTGTATTGGAAAACTGCATTTTCTGGTTTTAGGCTGGAGGAATTTGTTGGACTATTACAGGAGAGCATCGGTTGCTGGGCATTTTGGGCTTGGGGGCCAAAACTTGGGGGCCAGGAATTCTCACAGAATCTTGGAGCTAGGGAGCCAGATAGGCTCTGTTCCTAGCTGGCAGGGAGGAAAGATTCAGTTTTGGGCAGAGTTTGGGTAGAGCAACGAGGACAAACATAGTTGGGGAAACAACATCACTGAGAGGTATTTATGTCATTATCGATATGATGGTTCACTATTTTACTAAGCTGTGTATGTTTAATTTTATATATATGAATTGTATATTAGGTTGCTCAATTATAATTTGCTAAACCGTGAACTGTTAGTTTGTTAGTTGTTGAATATAAAACTGTAAAAAAAAAATATTAGATATAAATTTATGCTTAAATGTAATAAGTTTTGGGTTATGTTAGCAAGGACACTACAAATTCGAAGATATCGAAAACAATTCAACCGACAAGAGGTCGAAGTGCGGGTATGAGACAACCGACTAGAGATCGAATGAAGGCCGACTGGTAGTTGACTGTTAACCCGACTTGGAAGTTGACTGTAACAAAATCCAAATATTTGTGGGATTTGTAGACAATGATATGCATGGATCTGTAACTATTTTTTGGCACCAATATTTAGGTTTTTTCCTATTTTAAATCCTATAAAGAGACATTTTTTAAGGTCGTAAAGGCTAATGAATGAATCATGTAATACACTTATGCAGGTTAATGCATGTGTATGTATAGGTTGTTGGTCATGCATATGTAATTCGATTTGGCTACAGGGTTGTTCTTGCACATGCAAGATGGTATGATGTCGATTATGTCATAGGTGTGGACCAAGGTTAGGCATGTAATATTTTATTTTGATTGAAAAAGACAAAAAGAGAGTAGAACGCTCAAAGGAATGTCGATTTCTCCTGGTTAAGGGTTCCATGGTAAAATCTCGGTGTACTGTGTGATTTCTTATTTCATTTATGTTCTTGATTAAATTCTTCTTCTCTTCTGATAGGATTAGTGTGGAAGGGCTCTGCATTCCCTAACAATTATGTGTAGGAATGAAGGCCACCATAAGGATGGATGTCCAACCTTTGTGCAACATTTGGAAATTGGAGAACCAAACCCATTACCAGGAGGAGTGTATTGTGAAATATGAAAGAAATGGGGACATCATAGGCATAATTGTCCATTTCTATATAAATACCAAAGTACACGCTGTAATTTATTTTGTAACTTTTGCAAGTGATCAGTAGGGAACAAAGAGAAGGAATGTCTTGCATTTGACCTGATGAGAGAGAACACCTCATATACATATAGAATTCAGGAGGAAAATACTACGACAGAAGGAGGTGTTCCATAGTATAACAATCAAAGAGGATTTATTCTAGGAGGCCGAGGAGGATTTGGAAAAGGTTGAGGTTAAGAGGGATTTGGCAGAGGATGTAGAGGACCAATAATTTTCTACAATTGTAATCAACTGGGACACTTAGCTTGTGACTTCCTGAATCCTTGTACAACCTGCACATATTATAGAGCACTAGATCATGCAACAAAATACTATCCATAATTACTTGCAAAATATTAGGAAAGAGGGAACCAGAACCAGAACCTGAACCTGAATCAAAATGTACAAACGATATCAACAGAGAAACGTGATAAAGGACCCAGAATAATAGTTTTCATAGGCAGAGGAGCTAGGATAGGGGCTAATGCTATGAATAAAGGGACGCAAATTGAGCAATGGGTAAGAAAATCAACATGACCTATGTCGAAATTTGAACCACAACAAGAAAAAGAGACATATCAGAAAACAAGGAAGGAGATAATAGGATTGTAGTGGATAGGATCGACATCATCTATCCCTCTTGTGGTTGACATGCCTTCGGTCTATGATCATACTATCCTGAAAATGTCACTCCAATAGGTAAGTGCCTTGAAATAATTTCTGAAAATTTGTTTAGAATTGATGAAAGATGAAATTGTGTTGAATGCATTGTGTGAAATGATTGATCATTATGCATAATAAAGGGAATTTCCTATCACAAATAAAGTAGCAAATCAGGTACTACACAAAAAGAGGACAAGTAGAGACTTCAGATTAAATGTGTAGATTGGGGAATATGACATGGACAATGTCATTTTAGACTTGGGTTATGATGTAAATGTTTTACCAAAGAAAACATGGGAATTGATGGGGAATTCAAAGTTAATTTGGTCTCCCATATAGTTAAGATTGGTGAACCAACACAAGATAGTACCAATTGGTCGATTTTTAGGAGTACCTGTGAATATAAATGTGGTGCACAGTATAACATATTTAGAAGTCATCGATATCATGGATGATAGTCAGCCATATCCATCTCTAATGGGAATTGAATGTGACTTTGACAATCAAACAATTATTAATATGAAGAAAAGGGAAATGATCTTTGAAGTAGGGGACTTGAAGGTTTACCCCACTGTTGGATCTGACAAAAGGAAAGAGGTATATATAACTAGTTAAAGGGAATGAAATTGATAACTTGTATAATAAGACTACATGAATGGATGACTACGTTATTCAGAATGTAGATGGTGCCCTAAGTTGGAGAAGCATTAGCTCATGTGCGTCAAATTCAGAGGAAGGTTTGGAACACTGGCAGCAAAGGATGCATGAAGTATCAACTAGATGATGTGCCCGTGTTACTTGATCGTTGCACTAGATTGGAACAGATTTATGTGACTTGCCCAAGTATAATGGTTTGACTAACATAGGCTCTTTTTAAAGGTGTTTAAGTTTCATATACCTGAATAACAAAGATTGTTGGCATTAGATTGCCACTACAACCAGATGTTGGTATTCACAAAAAGAAGGAATAGAAGACTGGAAACAATGTAGAAGATTAGTGTTTTTGATTAATTGGGTTGATTGTCATTGATGTCAACCCTTAAAGCAAGTCCGGTAGAAAATTATGGTATCCCCAACAATATGATTAAGGGACTTTAGTTCGATTTATGTATAATGGTATGAAGTTTAATATATTTGTAGGTAAGACTATTTTAGATGGATAGTACATGTCATGCCATTTCCAGTGATATGCAAAACGTCACATAACTCCTCACGGTTAGCGATTTATGGCTCGGTGAAGTTGGAGAACCCTCATGAGTTATTTGGAAGGTCAAAGAAGTCAAATTAATTCTAGAAGCTCCTAGAATAAGTTGTCTAGTAAAGTGGGTGAAACTAGGAGTTAGTCATGGGCTAAGTTGTTGCAATAAGAAAATAATTAGAAACAATTTAGTTGCAACTAGAAGTGGAGAATTTACTATTTATAGCAAAGTGATTTAGAAGTGGACAAGTGGTTAGAAGTGGGTTAGCCCTAAAACAAAGAAAGTGGGTTAAGTTGGTTAGCAGGTAACCCCTTGAGGAAGCTACATGGAAGTATAAATAAGAGAGAAAGGCTCTCCCATTATCACCTATTGAATATCATTGAATATCTATTTTATGAAAGGTTATTTGGGTAGGTATTATTGATAGAGAAAAAGTGTGGCAGAAAAAGTGCGACAGAAAAGTCGCTGCAGAAAAAGTGTGGCAGAAAAATTGCGACAGGAAAAGTGCAGCAGAAAAAGTGTGAAAAGAAAAATTGTGGCAGGAAAATCATGGCAAGAAAAGTGTGGTAGAAAAAGTGTGGTAGAAAAATTGTGGTAGAAAAACTGCGGAAAAAAAACTGCGACAGAAAAAGTGCGGTAGAAAAATTGCAGCAGCAGATTTGCGATAGCGAAACCTCGACAATAGAATGCTACAAGAAGAAAAATGTATGGTTTTCATATGTGTAGTGTTGAATCCGTGAATCTGGTTGAGGGTTTTCCTTCTAAATATGTTGGATTCCCTCTTGAAAGTTTAGGGCTTGTTGTAGAGTTGATATGAGGCATATCTACTAAAGTTTAGTATTGGTTTATGTTTGAGGGATTTTGGTTGAGGTATGTTATTGAAGTTATTGGTACAAATAAAGGTTGTATAACAGTGAGGTTCTAACACATGGTTTGAGGTACATACTTGTGGTATAGTGTTTGAGGTATATGTGATCAAATCAAATTGGTTTATGAGTATAGAGTGATAGTTTTCTCAGTGACAAATTTGATAGAATAGGTTGTGACAGTGACATTCAATTTCTACATTTGGCACTTATATTTCAGGGTGGTTGGACATGGAAAGGATAGGTGGTTGTATCTACCTTCTGGTTGTATCCAAAGAACATAGGGGGTTGTATCCTCCTTCTGGTTATAGCCAGAGAATTGGGGATTAGGATCTTCCCTCAGGTTGTAGCCTGAAAATAGGGGGTTGGAGCCTCCTTCCAGTTGCAACTGGAAAACAAAGGAAGTTGGTGCTTCCAATGAATATAATTATTAAATACACATAAGAAAAAACATTCTATGGTTTTCTCTTTCATTTGGTTTCCACGTAAAATACGGGTGTACTGTGTATGTGTGTGATTACTCATTGTTCATGGTGTATTTATTCTGCACATGATTGAATGATATTGGTAAATTGATCATAAAGACAAATAACATGTATACAATATGGTTAAAAAGGATTATAATTGCTCTATTACTGATTCACCCCCCTCTTAGTAATCCAACAATTGGTATCAGAGCCAAGTTCCTTCAGAAATCAGTTTAACCACTAAAAGGTAGATCATGGAGAGAAACTGTATGTATAAAAATGGAATACCACAATTTCATGGACATAACTATTGATTCTGGAGTAGAAGGATGAAAACATATGTGAAAGAACAAGGATTTGAGGTTTGGCAATCAGTTGTAGATGGATATAAAGAATTAGCAGATCAACCAACAAATGAAAACAGAAAGAAACTCAGTCTAAATAATACAAAGGCAAAAAATGCACTTTTGAATGGTCTTTGTGATTTGGTATATGAAAAAGTTATGCATTGCAAATCTGCTAAAGAAATTTGGTAAGAACTTCAGAATATCTATGAAGGATATGAAAAAGTCAAGGCAACAAAGCTTCAAACTTACAAAAGTCAATTTGAACAACTAAAGATGAAGGAACATGAGAATATTGTAGCTTACTTTTTACGAGTTGATGAAACATTGAATGCTATCATAGGATTGGGAGAAAAAGTTGATGAATATATAATTGTTCAAAAGGTGCTAAGATATCTTCTAATGATATTTGTTCTTAATATATCAACACTAGAAGAAAGAGAAGATCTAGACTCAATAAGAATGGATGAACTACACAAAATTTTCACAGCTTACGAAATGAGAACCGAACAAGAGAATCCAAGTACAAAAGAAGCATCATTCAAATCATCCAAGAAGTCCAATCAAAAGGGAAAGAAAAAGAAAAAATAAGATAACAACAATAGTGACATATAAGAGGACGACGAAGAAGTAACCAACTTTGTCAGAAGACTGAAAAAGGGAACCAACGAAAGATATAAAAGTAATCTTCCATTGATTTGTTTTAATTGTGATGGTATTGGTCATTTTGATAAAAAATGTCCTCATAAGAAAAATAAAATAAATGATGAATATGATTCAAATAGCAAAAAAACATATAAAGGAAAAATAACCAAAAAGAAAGTCTCCAAGAAAAGATTATGCACCAAAGAAGACAACTCCTCATTAGATGAAGATGAAGTCAGTGAAAGTGAGACAGAAAGAGTTTTATTCATGGAAATAGAAGATTCTGATAAAAAAAAACACCGAAGAAGAATATGAAGAGGCAAAAGTTGACTATTAAGAAGAACTGTTGAGTTCTATATAAGTTATAAAAATAGAAAAGAAGAAAAACAAGAAGCTCCAAGCATAACCAGACAAGAAAGAAGACACTCAAGAACTAGAGCAGATGATCACATAATTGAAGGTTCAAATAGAATAAGATAAAATAATTGAAGAAGCACTCAAAGAGCAGTTAGAAGAAAGAGACATGTTCATTGGAGATTTGGAAGTAGATATTGTCACATTGAGAAAGGATCTTCAAAAGAAACATATGCAGAACAACTCAAAAGTTTTGGATGAAATTATCAACAGTCAAAGGCCTAATCATGACAAGTCTAAACTTGGATATAATCAAATAGAAAAGGGTTCAAGCTCCAAAACGAAAAATCAAGAAACATATCCAAAAATCTATGCATAAATAGTCAGAGGGGATAGGGAGTTGTACAAGGAATATCACAAGGACACTCCTCCACCTAGAAGATTCATATTTCAGAATAAATGACAGTCAGAAATAAACAGGCCTCAGGAAGAAGAAGGATTTAGAAGAGTAACTCCTTTCAGAATATCTTCAACTGCCAGGTATCAAACTATCTTTTTTGGTTTATTTTATGAATGCAATAATTTTGGACATAAAGATATAAATTGCAGAGCTAATAGTAGGAACATAAACAACTTTGAAAGTCATACACAAAATGGTTATCCAAGAATGTCTAGTGAAACACAGAGAAGAAGATACAATAGGTTTGAATCATTGAGAACTAAAGTGGAATGCTACAAGTGCAACAACTTTGGACACATGACCAAAGATTGTAGAATGTCAGTCCCTCCTAGAGAATCACAACAGAATAACAACAATCACAGACAAGAACCTCATAAGAGAACATGGATAAGAAAGCATAATCAGTATAGAAATGAAGAATTCACACTCGCTCTACTAGATAAGCAGAAGAAATGTGGTTGGTATGTTGGCGGTGGTTGCTCAAATCACATGACAGGTGATGTAGACAAGTTTCTAACATTGAGAAAGGAAAGAGATGGACCAGTCTCCTTTGGAAACAACGACTCAACTAGAATCATTGGAAAAGGCATATTCAAAAATGGAAACAAGGATACCAAGGCAGAAAATGTTCTACTAGTGGAAGATATGAAACATAATATTCTAAGTGTAAGTCAAATGTGTGACCAAGGTCACAAGATTATGTTCAATTCATGGAAATGTGAGATAAGAAAAGCACGTTCAGAAAAATTGTTTGCAATAGTTGTAAGAACTTCAAGCAACATATATGTATTAAGTGAAATTGGAAATGAAAAGTGTTGTCTAGGGAAGGAAGATGAAGTTTGGATATGACACAGAAGAGTGGGTCACATAAACTTCGATAACCTCGTCAAAATCAGCAAAAAGGAAGCATTCAGAGAAATTCCCTATATCACAAAGACAACCAACACATTATGCAAGCATTGTTAATGAGGAAAGCAAACAAGGACCAGGTTCAAATCAAAGGAATACTCAATGACAAGACCACTAGAAATTGTGCATATTGATCTAGTTGGACCAAATGGAACAAAGGTCTTAAAAGGTGAGCAATATTTTATGTTATTGGTTGATGATTATACAAGAATGACCATAGTTTGTTTTCTCAGGAATAAGTCAGAAGCATTTGAAAACTTCAAGGTATACAAGTAAATGGTTGAAAATGAAATGGATTCAAAAATCAAATGCTTGAGATCCGATAATGGAGATTTTATTTCAAAGGAATTTATGGATTTCTGCAACAAGCATGGAATAAAAATGAAATTATCCATTGCTAGGACACCTCAACAGAATGGGGTCATCAAAAGAAAGAACATGAAAGTAAAAGAAATGTCTTGAACAATGTTAATGGATTCCAAGTTGACATATTTGTTTTGGACACATGCAATGCATACAACAATTCACATTCAAAACAGAGCAATGCTTAGGAGAAATGGTGAAAAAACTCTTTATGAGCTATGGAAAGGAAGACCAACAATTATGAATCACTGTAGAGTCTTTGGAAGAAAATGCTACATCAAAATAGAATATGGAAGAATGGGAAAGTTTGATCCTCATGTAGACAAAGGAATACTTGTTGGTTATTCAAGTACAAGGAAAGCATACAAATGTTACAATCTAAGGCTCAACAAAGTTGTGGAAAGCATCAATGTAACGGTTGATGAGACAGGTGGATGAAAATTAAAGGAAGAAGAAAAAGAGTCAATAGAACATGTTTACGAAGAAGAAGTAAAGGATGAATAAGAAACAGAATGGGGAGATGAAGAAGATCAAATAGAATTAGAAGAGAAAGAACAACAAGTACCTCCAAACATGTAACAAACGAATACAAAAGACTCATCCATCAGATCAAATTATTGGGAACAAAGATGCAAGAGTTGAGACTAGAAGAAGAATTTGTTCACCAGAACAACTGCACCTACCACTCTTATCTTCGATTGAACCAAACAATTTTGAAGAAGCCAACAAGGATGAATTATGGATAAATTCCATGGATGAAGAGTTGGATCATATAGAGAAAAATGACACTTGGGAATTGGTTCTAAGACCAAGGTACAAGAATGTGATCGACACAAAATGGGTCTTTAGAAATAAATTGAATGAAGATGGACATGTCACCAGGAACAAATCTAGATTAGTATGTAAAGGATACACCTAGGTTGAAGGCATCGACTTTAAAGAAAAATTTTCCCCAGTTTCCAGAATGGAAGCAATCGGATTGATACCAGCTTATGCATGTTCAAATAATATTAAAGTGTATTATATGGACGTGAAATCAACTTTTCTAAATGGAGAACTATAAAAAGAAGTCTTCATTGAGAAACCATAAGGATTTCAGTTATCAAAAAATTATGTTTGCAGATTAAAGAAGGCCTTGTATGGTCTCAATCATGCCCCCAAAGCATGGTATTCTAGACTAGACTGATACTTATAGCAGCAAGGGTTCAGGAAATAAAATGCAGATAATAACCTCTTTATCAAGGTAACTCAAGATAGTATTTTATTAATTGAATTTTATGTTGTTGATATTATTTTTGGAAGTGATGATGACAAGTTGAGCCAGAAATTTACAAAGTATATGCAGAATGAATTTGAAATGTCATTACTTGGAGAAATATCCTTCTTTCTGGGTCTTGATATATGTCAAAGAAACCAGGGCATTTTTTTTTCTCAAACCAAGTATATCAGATAAATGCTAAAGAGGTTCAGAATGGAATATTGCAAACCAGTCAGTACTCCTATGCAAACCAATTGAAATTTAAGTAAAGATGACGATTCAAAGTATAGAGATCAGAGGTAGCACAATTCAATGATTGGAAACTTACTTTATGTGACAACAACTAGACCATATGTAATGTAGGCAGTTGGAAAAGTGGAAATATTTCAAGCAGCACCAAAGGAATCACATGCTCTAGCAGTAAAGAGGATATTCAGATATCTCAAGGGTACATAAGAGTTTGGATTATGGTATCCAAAAGGAAATGATTTATCACTTATTGCCTACACATATGCAGATTGGGTAGGTTGCATTGATGACTGACGAAGCACCAGTGGAGTAGTGTTCTACTTGGGTGAGTGTTTGGTATCTTGTTTAAGCAAGAAAAAATCATCAATATCATTATATATAGTCGAAACCGAGCATATTGTAGCAACAACATGTTGTACACGTGTTCTATGGATAAAACAAACTCTGATAGATATGCAAGTTGAGTATGATGAGCCCATTCCAATCTATTGTGATAATACAAGTGCCATCACTATCTCAAAGAACCCAGTGATGCACTCCAAGAGGAAACACATTCCAATCAAGTATCACTTTATACGAGAATAGGTTGCAGAGAAGAACATCGGAGTTGAATACGTGGGAACAAAAGAACAAGTGGCATATATATTTACAAAATTTCTTCCAAGGGAAGCCTTTGAGTATCTTTGCCAAAGACTCAAAGTAATTTCTTCTCCAAAATGAATGCTTTGAATGCTTGTATTATATGTCTTAGATTTACACGAGGAAGCACCATAAAGAGGAAAATTCATGTTCGGGGAGTATTTTTAGGAAGAGTTATGTCAGGGGGAGCAACCCCAAGGATAGTTCATTTAGGGGAAGTATCCCCAGACAAGAAGTTACCTATTCCATTTATGTCAAAGGGGGGGTGGGGGGAGATTTATCAGATGCAGAATAGAGAGTTAGATGCTTGGAGAGAGTGAACAAAGGCATGGTTCCAGGGGGAGCGATGGTAACAAGGGGAGCATGCGTGATATGAATTAAGTATTTCATCATAGTGTTTCCATCAATGCCAAAGGGGGAGATTGTTGATTAATTGGGTTGGTTGTCATTGATTTCAACCCTTGAAGCAAGTCCAGTGGAAAATTATGGTAGCCCCAATAGTATGATTAAGGGACTTCAATTTGATTGAAGTATAATGGTATGAAGTTTAATATATTTGCAGGTAAGACTATTTTAGATGGATAGTACATTTCATGTCATTTCCGGTGATATGTGGAACGTCACATAACTCTTCACGGTCAGAGAGTTATGGTCTGGTGAAGTTGGAGAACCCTCATGAGTTATATAGAAGGTCAACAAAGTCAAATTAATTCTAGAAATCTCCTCGAAGAAGTTGACTAGTCAAGTGGGTGAAACTAGGAGTTAGTGATGAGCTAAGTTATTGCAATAAGAAAATAATTAAAAATAATTTAGTTGCAACTAGAAGTGAAGAATTTACTATTTGTAGCAAAGTGAGTTAGAAATGGACAAGTGGTTAGAAGTGGATTATCCCTAAGACAAGGAAAGTGGGTTAAGTTGGTGAGAAGGTAACCCTTTGAGGAAGCTACATGGAAGTATAAATAAGAGAGAAAGGCTCTCCCATTAGCACCTATTGAATATCATTGAATATCTATTTTTTGAAAGGTTATTTGGGTAGGTATTATTGATAGAGAAAAAGTGCGACAAAAAAATCGTTGCAGAAAAAGTGCGGCAGAAAAATTGTAGTAGAAAAAGTGTAGCAGAAAAATCACGGCAGGAAAACTGTAGTAGAAAAAGTGTGGTAGAAAAAGTGCGATAGAAAAATCATGGCAGAAAAAGTGCAGTAGAAAAAGTGTGGTACAAAAATCGCGGCAGTAGAATCATGACAGCGAAACCGCGACATCATAATGCTACAAGAAGAAAAAGGTATGGTTTTCATATCTGTAGTGTTGAATATATGAATCTAGTTGAGAACTTTCCTTGTAAATCTGTCAGATGCCCTCTTGGAAGTTTAGGGCTTGTTGTAGAGTTGATTTGAGGTAGATCTACTGAAGTTTAGTATTGGTTTATGTTTGAGGGATTTTGGTTGAGGTATGTTGTTGAAGTTATTGTTACAGATAGAGGTTGTATAACAGTGAGGTTCTAGCACATGTTTTGAGGTACAAACTTGTGGTATAGTGTTTGAGGTATATGTGATCAGATCAGATTGGTTGATGAGTATAGAGTGACAAGTTTCTTAGTGACAAATTTGACAGAACAGGTTGTGAAGTGACATATTCAGTTTCTACATTTGGCACTTATATTTCAGGGTGGTTGGATGGGGCAAGGATAGGTGGTTGTTTGCCACCTTCTAGTTGTAGCCATAGAACATAGGGGGTTGTAGCCTCCTTCTGTTTGTAGTCAAATAATTGGGGAGTTGGATCTTCCCTCAAGTTGTAGCCTGAAAATAGGGGGTCGGAGCCTCCTTCTAATTGCAGTTGGAAAACAAAGGAAGTTGGTGCTTCCAATGAATGTAATTATTAAATACACATATGAAAAAACATTATGTGGTTTTCTCCCACATTGGGTTTCCAAGTAAAATACCAGTGTACTGTGTATGTGTGTGATTATTCATTGTTCATGGTTTATTTATTCTGCACATGATTGAATGATATTGGCAAATTGATCATAAAGACAAATAACATTTATACATTGTGTTTAAAAAAGATTATGATTGCTCTATTACTGATTTACCCCCCTCTCAGTAATCCAACAAGTGCAAGTTAGATTTGGTACCGAGGTTGAGTATATTGCCCAAAAATATGCAGGAATAAGTAACTTTCTAGATCATATTGTGTATCAAAAAGACATGAAGTTGGATACCGCAGAAGGAATGGACACATAGGTTCATACGTACATTGAATACGATCCCCAAGAACTGGTACCTGGAACTAGAAATGAGCAAAGAAACAACAAACTGGGAAGAGATAAACCGAAGGTTTAAGATAAAATTTACTTTTGAAAATGAATCACCATTGGTAGATGCAACTTTGTAGGCCATTACAAACAAGATTTTTTCAGTATAAAGGCTGATGGATGTAGTACCTATGTGTAGTTCACATAGAGATTCTGTGATAGTTCATGAAATACTGGAATGTTATAATTTTTCTTAGGAAGATCAGGATGAGGAAGATCCAAGAAATATAAAAATACCTGAAATTGAGGGAGAACGTGTAGTAGAAGGTATAGAGCTTGGATCTGCTACATATGCACAACCATTAAGGAGGTGTAAGGTGAATATTGGGACAAAATAGAATCCAACGTTTGTGCAGATAGGGGACTACTAGAATGATGAAACTTTGGAAAAGATTTCACACTTACTCCACGAGTATCATGATCTATTCCCAACCACATTTTCAGAAATGAAATGGATAGATGATGAGTTAGGAGAAATGAATATCCCTTTGAAACCAAATGCTAAGACAATAAGATAGATACCCTACAGACTGAACTTGAAGTATAAATAGAAGGTAAAGGCAGAGATAAATCTATTGTTAGAAGCAAGAATCATTAAACCAATAGTAGAAACTGAATGGATAATTCCAATGGTTGTAGAAGATAAGAAACAAGAGGAATCAAAATTTGTGTAGACCTAAGAAAGCGAAATGATGCATGTCTGCACGATCCATTTCCGACACCTTTTATAGATTAAGTGCTAGAGATTACTGTTGTATAGGTGTAGACAATGTCATATTTCATTGAATTTGAAAAAATGTATTTTTTGTGTGCCTTTTGGAATTTTATTGGTTCATGTGGTATGTAAGCAAGGCTTACTGGTGGATCCTGCCAAGATTATAGTGATTTTGTATTTACCACCACCTACATCAGTACAACAATTAAGAGAAAAGTGGTCCATTTAGGATACTATAGGAAGTTCATTACATGATATGCATCAAATTACAACACCCATGGAGAAGTTGTTGAAGAAAGAATAAAAAATACAACGAAATAAGGACTTCCAGAAAGGTTTGGACACATTGAAGAAGAAGTTAGTGATTGTGCCAATTTTTATATTCCTAGATTGGAAGAAGGAATTTCATGTTCATGTGGATGCGTCGTCCATTTATTTAGGCACAATATTATCTCATCCAAGATAAGGAGAGTTAGACCACCCAATTTCATTTGCAAGGAGGAAGTTGTCAACAAAAGAAAAGAACAACACCACAACAGAACAAGAGGGGTTGGAAATGATGTGTGCGATGTAGAAGTTTAGACACTATTTATTGGGTTCTCATTTCAATATGTATACATACCATTCTGCACTAAAATACTTAGTGAGAAAGATGGTGTTGGGGGGGAGAATTTGCAGATGGTTACTTTTGTTTCAAGAGTATGACTTTGAATTTATTGTTAAGCTAGGAAAATTGAATGCAAGTCTAGATCACTTATCGCGCATTCTATCAAGAAATGATGCAGGGAATATAGATGATAGTTTACTCGATGTACATTTATTTGTGATTCAAATGGTGGATGAGTAATTCACAAACATTGGGCAATTATTAAGTACATGAATGGCTCCATCGAACATGACAGTTGCACAAAAGAAATAGTTAGTGGTTAAAGCAACGGACTATCAACTAAACATGAAATTTATATAAGTTAGGTGCAGATGGGATATTAAGATGATGTGTGTTAGAGAATGAAAGGCCAATGATACTATCAAAATCACATGAAGGTATTGCAAGAGGACACTATGCAGGTAAAGCTACAATGAAGAATATTTTGTGTGCAGGGCTCTGGTGGCCCACACTTCACAAGGATGCTAAAGAATATTGTCAGGCATGTGATGTTTTTCAAAGGGTTGGAAAGCCTTTTAGAAGGGGTGAGATGCCCTTGCATCCACATGTTACACTACAAGATTTTGATAAATGGGAAATAGAATTTTTTGGCCAGATCAATCCACTATCGAGGAGATTAGGAGCTAGGTATATAATCACTGCAACAGAGTATTTGACTAGATGGGAAGAAGCAACACTAGTCACAGACTGTAGTGCAGAGACTATTGTGTGATTTTTGTTTGAGAATGTCATTACAATATTTGGATACCCGTAGATTTTACTAAGTTATCAAGGGATGCACTTCCTTAATAATATGATTGCAGTATTGAATGAGAACTTTTAGATCCACCATGAGAGGAGCACGCTGTATCACCCTCAAGAAAATGGGAAAGTAGAAGCCCTCAATAAAATTTGAGAGAATTCTCTGAAAAAGATCTGCAATGGAGGAAGGGATGATTAGGACTTGAGGATCCATGTATTATTATGGGAATATAGGACTACAAGTGAAAATTTGACAATCCACGGACACCTTTTAGGTTGGTATATGGGAAAGAAGCAGTAATGCCAATGGAATTTATTGTGCCAAGCTTGTGCGTTGCAATGATTGTTGATCTTTCAGGCTCTAGCATAGTAGAGGGGATATTTTCATAGTTGTTACATCTTGAGGAATACCAATTTTTCACAAGATCCCATCAACAAGTCGAGAAATAAAGAGAAAAGGCATGGCATGATAGGCATATTAAACATAAAAAGTTTCAAGTTGGAGACTTAATGTTGCTATATGACAACAAGTTCATGCAACACCTAGAGAAGTTTAAGATGCATTGGTTAGGTCCATATGTGACAAAAGCAGGTGTTTTGAAGCTAGAAATGTTGAATGGTGAAGTCTTTGGGGGACTGGTGAATGGTAGTCGGTTGAAACTTTATAGGGACGACTGATCGTCTGTGCACTAGTCTTGTTAGAAAAACAAGATCGCATAGCAATAAAATAAAACACATGTGGAAATAAAAAACAAAAGATATATAATACAATAGAGATATAGATATACGTTGTTGACCCAATGTGGGATACGTCCACTAGATAAATTTCCTAGTACTTCCTTTTTATTATCCAAGAAAATGAAGGGATACAACCTACAACACACCTGTTGTAACTTCCTCTTCTTTTTCTCACAGTCTCCTCTCTTAGAATACAATAATCACACACATACACATCTGAAATACAATTCCCTAATAAAATAGGGTTTCCTTCTAAGGAAAAAATCCCTAAGATAACTTCTACCATCATATATGTGACCTTATAATGAACGGTCCAGATTGGCTACGAAATTACAATATTTTACAAGGAAAATTTTCCCAATATTTCGCTTTGGGGGCGCTCCCCCCGAATCCCCCGATAGGGGGGGGCTACAAAAATTTTCGTCGGCCTCCCCTAGCCCCCCCAGGAGACAGTTGTGGGGGGGAAATCCCCCCACACCCCTCGTTAGGGAATGGGGTCCAAGCATGGCTACAACAAACCTCTGAATCAGGAAGATAATCAAGCTCCACAACGAACAAGTATGACCTATGCAAGAACCTATCTACCCTAGTATTGTATTATAGTAAAAGAAAGAAAAAGAAAAATAAACAAAAAGTGGAAAAAGAAAAAGAAAAAGAAAATAAAAAGATGGAAAAGTAATAAAGTAAGTGAAGGCAAGAAACAAAAATTTGAAGTGTTAGTCAAGGGTCAAGAAGTTAATATAGTTCGTAGAAAGAAATAAATAGGAGTATGTTGTGGATGAGACTAGAGAGGAAGCAAGATAAATATACAACAAGAGTAAGTACACAAAAGAATTACATTATGTGATGATAAAAGGATCGCGCAAAGGAAGTGAATTGCATGTAGAAGAAAATATTATATGGCAGATGAATGAATAAGCCATAAAACTATGCAGGAGAAGAAACAGATAGACAATTAAAGGAATTTAAGAGTAGAAATGATGGTTAAAATAAGTAATGACAAAACATCATGAGGATGTGTATTCATAAATGGAAAGCATTGACGAATATTGTGATAGATTGGTAGGTCAAGGAAAAAATATGGTGAAATATTTGGAATTAATACAATGTTAAAGCGGGTATTGATTTCACAACAGTAGTGGATTAGACAGTTAGTTTAGGAAGCAAGGTAAATGGATAGTTTTCGAAGGGCCAAAAAATTAGTTCAAGGGTTGACGAGTGAACGTTATTGTTATTTGGAGGATGAAACAATAGAGAGAGTCGAGAGTAGTGTTGCAGAGCCATGAGAAACACCATAGAGCTGAAGGAGATGCCACATGTAACATTACTGCAAATATGGTACTGTGAAAGGAAATAACATCATAAAAAAGGAAATCATGCACTAAAGCAACAACAGTAGAACTAGAAGTTGAGGAGACCCTGGGAGCATCTTCTTTGGAGCCAAGGTTTCCAAGCGACTACATTCCACCGAGGAAGGATGATGCCAAAATAGTTAAGTTAAAGAAGGAGGCCAGGTATGAATTGGTGATGCCAGAAATCCTATCTGCGATAATCATTGATGAAGATATGCTAGGCAAGGTGACACAACTAAAATACGTGAACCACGACATCATAGATATAATGAAGTTCCTCGAACTTGTGTCGAACCACTACTTGGAGAGGAAAATCGATGCAAAGACATACTTGCTCGTAGTTGAGCCGTAGGTATGGGCCAAAGGGTTGGAACGAGTTGGCCTATTGAATCTATTTGACATCCCACACTTTGGTAGTAGCCAAGAGATTAATGCATGTGTGAATATGTTATTATCCAATGTGCATGGCAACTACTTGTGGTTAGACATGCCAATTTCTATAAACAAATATATAATTGCACAAATCACGGGATTACCGACATAGGGGAAAGATATTACATTATTGTTTCAAGATAGAAAGAATGAGAAGGATCTATCAGAGGCGATGTAGGAGAAATTCCACATAGTTAGAGGTGTGAATGGTGGATGTGCCAAGTATATGTGACCCAACGGTATGATTTGTGATGCAAGAATTGGCGTGCAAATTGCTGAGAAAGTGAAAGAGAGATCAAGTGCCCGCAGGAGTGATACATGCGGTCAAGAAATGTGTATAAGGGTTAACGATGACCTATGCACCATTTTACTTAACTAGTTCCTGATAGACTGCACAGAAGCACATGACAAAGGAATGGAATTCCACTATTCCTAGTTATTACTTTTGATTGCGTTAGCAGCATGGAAAGAACCAGAGGATGCACAGTTTCTGGATATGAGAGGCAATTCATGCTTGGCCACCAAGTATTAGAACTTGTGGTACATGATGCATAAGGTACAACAACTTGACAACAACATTGAATTCTATCTGTACAAGGAAATTTTTAGGCAGTGTATCCAGGATAAACCATGAATTTCACCACAGCTTGTAGAAACTTACAAACTGGTTGCATGGTTGTTGGACGCTTGGGATGACCTAGATTCTGATCTCAATATGTTTCCAAAAAAATCCTCAAACTATCGGCCCTCTTGATAAACCAAAAGGAAATGATGTGCGCATAGTGCATAGCGCAGTCTCACACAAAATATATTTATGGGGGACTGCAATACTCAGGTTTTTTCAATCAGAGAAGCGATTGGGACTATATTCTTATACTTTTCCTCATGCATCATTATTATTCTTCTTTCATCTAAACTAGTGCTCATTCATTCATCTAACTATCCATGCATGTTGTCCTAATCAATTTAATCATTCATTCTTTGACTAATAATTAACATAACAGTAAAATAACCATTCATGACACATAAACACAATATATTTACAGTGGTTCGCCCCCCTGGGGCTACGTCCACAAAGATCTGTCTCTTCTACTCTTTTATTAATTCTTTAGCAAAATCTACATTGCACGCATTACATCTTCAGGCTTACAAAAAAAAGGAGGGTAAGTGCCCTCTGTGAGGCAGACTAGACCACACCAAGCTCCACAGCCTGTGACATAACCCTAAAATACTAGCTTATTCAGACCACTTATCTTTCCTTTACTACTGACCAACATAACAATGAACTACTCAACAATTGAAAAAAAAAACAACTGATCAACAACAACCTATGATCAACAACAACCACTGATCAACAACAAACTCTACTTAGATCTCATAGGTATTTATTTATACTACTCTGTTGGATTATAACCATTACATTTTTTTCCAAAACCCTAACCCTAACATGGCTAGGTTTTCCTACATGTGTGCCATGCTGCTTTTCCTCCTTCTTCCACATGCTACTTTTCCTCTTTTTTTTGCATATTGCTTTTCCTCCTTCTACAACACACACTCCCCAAAAATAGTCATTTCTCTCAAAAAATAGGCCTATGAATAAAATAGACTTTCTTCTCTCCAAAATATGCATGCGCTAACAAGCCCACAACACTGACATGTGGATCGTCCCGAGCCATTGCACCTTAGTTCACACTTTGGATGGCTAGCTTCAACTCATGAAACACCTTTGCTAAGTGGGTGACTTTATCTTTAACCTGTGTGCTCTACTCTACCATCTTCCTATTGGCCCTTGACCAAGTTTTGGGAGTCACTTGGTCATGTTTGACCATTTTTGGGACTTCGAAAGCCTGTCAAAGTTGGAGCGCCAGGCGATGCAGAGATTGCGGAATCTCGGGCCCCTTTTGGGTCCCTTTTTAGGCTTTGGGATAATGTAATGGGAAAGGGATGTCAGCCTATGGGTTTACCCACACTTAGGCCCACTTTTGTAATGTATAAATAGAAGGATAGGCAATGTAATAAGTAGTTAGTAGATGTGATTGCTTAGTGCAAGTGGTAGTGCATCTATGTGATGTTGAATAAGTGCTCTATGCAAATTGTGTAAGGCTTGCAAGGCTAAGTGCAAGTTACTGTGAGGTTTCTATAGAAAGCTAAGTTTTGTAACACAAGGAAGAAGGATCTAGCGAGTTGTGCAAATATTTTTTCCTATGCGAAGAAGGGTTTTGGAGGCTTTGTGCTTGTAACAGATCGAAGATGATAATAAAGAAGAAGACCTTGTGGACGTAGCCCCAGGGTGGGGGTGAACCACATAAATCTGTGTGTTATGCTTTATGCTTTGACTCACTGTTCTTACATTTTCTTTGCTTTGAGGTATTTAGATAGATCTACTCATGCTTAGTGATTCTTAGATTAGATATGACATGTATGAGGATTCTTAGTGCTGATCTACTGAATCTAATCTATTTTTCTATGGTTAATTGCTGAGATATCTTAGATCTAGTTAATGTTGCAATGCTCTGTGCTGTCTGCGAAGGATAATAAAGGGTGAATATTTATGGATGACCATTGCTAAGTGATCTGTAAGTGATATAATCACATATCTGTGTCCTAGCTAAGGTTGCAGACACTTGAGTCTTGCAACCACCCCTGCCTCTACCTCGGGTGAGACTTCATTTGCTTCGTAGGTGTTGCCGAAAGGGTCGGTAGTTAGGGATTTGTTGGTGCGCTCTTGAGTGTTGAACCTTGGGTCTACCCACATCCCAAAAAATGGTTCCATTGTCGGGACTGAAACTGTGATTGCTGGGAACTGAGGAAGAAAAATCTTTGTGCAAAAGAAAGCTCTGTGCGTAGATTTGTTCCCTAGTGCACATCTTTTTACTCGACTTGTGAAGCTTTGTGGCAAGAATAAGGTCGGATCTTCATAAAAGAGGTAAGATATGAAAATCTCTATGCTCTAATAAAGGTAAGAATAGTTAAAATATTTTAGATCTAGAAGCTTTGTGCCCTATAAAAGTAAGATAAGTGATTTTTTTTGTTTCTAGAATATGGATCTAGTTATGATTAATAGATTTTGTCCTAGCTTAAAAAATAGGGCATTAATAGATGAAAGAAAGTTTGATATGAATAGATCTGATAAGTATAATGACAGATATGTTATACCTATGTATAGAAAAAATGTTTGGACTAACCAAAGGATGGAGGATCCTAGAAAGAAATTTTTGCAAGTTAACTCCTATGACCCTAGCGTGCAGTATAGAGGAAACTAGGGATCATTTAAAAGAAAGAGAAGACTGACCCTCTATTACCGTTGCATAAAACCAGGCCATCTAGCTAAGGAATGCCCTGGTGGAATACCTATTTGTCTATGTTGTAAAGCTTTGGACCCTGAAGTATTGGATTGCCCTAGAATGATTGCTAAGCTTGAAAGAATGAATCTAAACTAGGGAAACCCTAAGACCTATCCAGAAATAGCAGAACCCCAACAAGAATCAAAGAAAGTATTAATACATATGCAAGAAACCCTGAAGGAACAAAAAGATGCCCGATTATCAGAAATCTTCGAAGAAAAGGAGCAAGTCGAAGCAAGAATAAGGGACTTCGACATTGACTATGTTCTTGATGAAGAAACACAAGTGAAAATTATGCCAGAAAGAACTTGGGAAGCTCTAGGGAAGCCTGCCATGATTCCTTCATTGGGAGGAATATGACTATTCAGAGGAAAATGTAAACTTATGTGGAAAGCTTTCTCAGATACCTATGACCGTCAATGGAACTTTGACAGAAGAATATTTTGAGATTATCAAAATTATTGAGGACAATGCCCCATTTACTATGTTACTTGGAAAACCTTGGATTGAAAGAAATCAAGACATAAAAAAGGTAGAAGAAGAAACCTTAGAACAAAAGAAACAAGAGTTAAAAGATTTCATGACTAAAAGGATCGCTCACTTGATTGAAGAACATAAGAGCAGATCGAAGCTACTTAGTGCTAGAAACCCATATGTCGAAACTGTAAGAACCTCAGGACACCCAAAGACAACTGAAGTACCTATTCCAGGTGAAGAAGAGGCATTACCCCTAAGTCCTAGGAAAGAATCTCACCAGCATGAAGTGCCTATGTCCAAAGAAATTAAGAATCAAAATGGGAAGAGAATCATCGAGATGAAACTCACTGGGAAAAAGGCTAGAAAGCTAAGTAAGAAGAAGGCTAAGATTGAAAAATTATAGAAGATCCCAGAAGGTACATCACAACAAGACACTTTGTAGAATTGGAGCTTCGTCGATATATCAGAACAACGCCATATGCCACTTCACCAAGGCGAAGTAATATAGTTGTTGGAAGCCACTATAACCATTCTATTGTCGCTCCGAATGGGTCGGAAAGAATTTATGGTTCGCCACTAGATCGTTAGACTGCCTCATAATAGACAAAACATAAGTTAATGTAGCCTCATACCCGTTGAAAGTAGACCATTGCTAAGTTTCCTACTTAGTCCGTTGCGCCATGCACCGAGAATACTTTTTGCTCATTGAGAATTTGTGCTTGAAACCTAATATTACTTCACCCTATGATCATTGCCTTGTTCCCATATCATTCGCTATAGTCTCTGAATTAATTTCACACCCGAGATAAGTTGACCCGAGCTTGTATGTCAGACGAGCTCAGTGCTGCTGAGAAATTCGTTGAAGAAGTTTTAATTGACTTAATGACTGAGAGAGTCATGTCAAAGGAAGGATTATTTATAGGAGTCCAAGCCTCGTCAATGAGAGGAGTACATGCCTCCCCTTGCACTGCTTGCGTCAGTCCATCCCGACTGACTGATGAGAAACAAACCAAGCACGGGGATGGCATCGCAAATGCCAAGCTTATCCCATGCATTCTACCTACTTACTTACCACCTCTAAGCAGTTCCATCAACCGTGACAGTGTACCTCGAGACTTCAAGTACACTTTGATCACTGTGTACCTTCCTAAAGGGGTTCACATAGTTCATGTTGACCAGGATAAGCACACAACACTGAAATTCAGTGATTTCAACCTTGGAGATCGTAAATCTTACAACATGCTAGCTCCACATAAGTACTTAACCAAGACCAAAGGCAAGAATTCTAAGATTATCCCATAGTCATGGACCCAGAACCTCACGCAGTCCACACTGCTTAATGTGATGAAAATTCCACACTTCAGCAGACACCAGGAAGTCAATGCATGCGTCAAACTGTTGTTGTCTTGCTACCATGGAGGATACTTATGGTTGGACCAACACATCACTGTGGACCCAACCCCGATCCATCAGATCACAGGTCTTAGTATGCAGGGCCCCGACCCATAAGACTTTTACCCCGAAAAGACCTCAGATTGAGCATTAGCACAGAGGATAAAAGAAACATATGGCGATGTCTAGAAAGGTACATGAGGCTACAAGCTAGCCTCTATCTAGAGTGGCACAGTGCACCTTGCATGTCAGTTGATTGCAGACAAGCTAGTGTGAAAGAATAGACCAACACAAGTGACCAGATTTATAGTTGACCTCGCATGGAAGTGTGTCAAGGGACTACAGATGAACTGGGCACAGTACCTTGTAAACCAATTAGAGCTTGATTACAGAGAAGCGCAAGACCAAGGGTATGAATTCCACTTTAGTTGGTTGCTCATACTCATCACTTTCATCACCTGGGAGCTAGAAGGTGCCACTTTTCCAAAGATCGAACCCTTCGAACTACTGGTCGCGAAGTTCTGTACGTTGTGGTACTCCAGCGACATGAACAAGCAATGGTAGTCCAATGTCATATTCCACGCCTATTACAACCAATTGAAGAATTTAATCCAGTCTACACCACACCTTACCCCAAACACACTCTATAGGTTTAGAACCTGGATAAAATTCAACACAGACCGCCACTTCACATATATCACAGTGCGCGCTGATGAACACAAACAAAATCTCCAATCATACTACAAGTTGACAGAAGAAGACCTGGAAGAAATTACCAAGGAATGGTCGATGGACCTCCTTGTTCCAGCGAACCCCACATACATGTCCAACGTGGATAGCCCTGAAGCTATGTCAGATACACCTGGACCAAGAAAGACACAGAAGGATGGTGATGTTTAAGATTTCCCTAGCACAAGCATGAATACTACTTCGATCTCACTAGCGCAGGGAGGTAATGGTGAAGAAGTAGGGGGCATAGAAGTCGAGAAAAACAAAGGCAAGGTTACTCCGCCTAGAGAGGAGGAGGATCGCTCTAAGAAAAGGAATATTTCCCTAATAAAGCCCTCATCCCAAAAGAAAACCAAGGCCACCCGGACTACTTTCAAGACCACCCTCACACCGGATGACTTCGAATTTTTAGTCGCTGCATTGAATGATGCTTCAATAGAGATTGCAGAAAAGCAAGAAGAAAATTAGGAGGAGGTATTTAGTCGAATCAAGGGTGAACTTCAAGAAGTGCAGCAGGAACTCCATTCCAGTTGAGAAGTTTCTATGGTGCCCTTGACAATTGGGACAACATGAATAGCTGACGAGCCCTCCCAATTACACCAGATCACTGTTAAAGTTGAAGCTCGCCTTCGACAAGCTCAAGAAGAAACATTGCACGCCACCCAGGATTTGGCGCAAGCATAGTAGGATCTACTAGCACAACACAGTAACACCAAACGAGAAAATATTTCCCTACAAGTGAAGTGGGATGAAGAGAAAGCAGCACTACAACAGAGCAAGGACCAGTTGGCATCATAACAACTAGAGGTGAGGGAACATGTCAACAGAGCACTTTGCTCTGGGACAGTCATAGAAGTCAGAACTGAAGAACATGTTCCATAGCAGGTTGCACAACTTGGAGAAGTGATCCAACAACTTCAGCAACGGATCGTAGATCTGGAACTTCATACAGTACCCAAGATTCCTCAAGAAATAAGAGATCTAAGGGAAGCAACTGCCCACAGCGCAGTTGGTCGATTAAAAACCTTTTCCTCGGAATACAAACAACTGAGCGCTATGAGCGCCCAGACTTATGAGAAATCCAGAGTTGCAGGCATTAGAGGCACATCTCCAAGAAGCAAAATTGCATGTAGATACGCTACAGGCACAGTTGAAGGCCTTGACCCCAGTTGAAAAAATGAAGAAATTTCCAGAACAATGCATCGCCCAACAACAAGTACACACACTACAAAGTAAAATGATGGAAGTCTCTCAAAGACTTCAACCAGTCCAAGAAAAGGCATGCCAACTATTACCTGAAGTTGAAAGCTAGGGATCCACACTAGAACATATCATCATCACAGTAGAATAGTGCCTAGAAGGGTCAATAACTGATGCAGTGATCCAGGAGTTCACTGAGTAGGAGGCTGTCACACTACAATAGGTCGAAGAAGCTCGATCCAAGCTCAAGGAATTCAAAGCAGAAGTGACTAGACCAGAGTGACTTGGGATGAGTCGTAGGTGAGTGTTGGGGGTGTGTTGGCCCTTGACCAAGTTTTGGGAGTTACTTGGTCATTTTTGACCATTTTTGGGACTTCGACAGCTTGTCAAAGATGGAGCACCAGACAAAGTAGAGATTGCAAAATCTTGGGCCCCTTTTGGGTCCCTTTTTGGGCTTTGGGATAATGTAATGGGAAAGGGATGTCAGCTTGTGGGTTTACCGATGCTTAGGCCCACTTTTGTAATGTATAAATAGAAGGATAGGAAATGTAAGAAGTAGTTAGTAGATGTGATTGCTTAGTGCAAGTGGTAGTGAATCTATGTGATGTTGAATAAGTTCTCTATGCAAATTGTGTAAGGCTTGCAAGGCTAAGTGCAAGTTACTGTGAGGTTTCTATAGAAAGCTAAGTGTTGTAACACAAGGAAGAAGGATCTAGCGAGATGCATAGGTCTTCTTTCCTATGCGAAGAAGGGTTTTGGAGGCTTTGTGCTTGTAACAGATCGAAGACGATAATAAAGAAGAAGACCTTGTGAATGTAGCCCCAGGGTGGGGGTGAACCACGTAAATCTATGTGTTATGATTTATGCTTCAACTCACTATGCTTACATTTGCTTTGCTTTGATGTATTTAGATAGATATACTGATACTTAGTGCTTCTTAGATGTGTATGAATGTTATATCTGACATGTATGAGGATGCTTAGTGCCGATCTACTGAATCTAATCTATTTTTCTATGGTTAAGTGCTGAGATATATTAGATCTAGTGAATGATGCAATGCTCTGTGTTTTCTGTGAACTATAATAAAGGGTGAATATTGATGGATGACCGATGTTGAGTGCTTTGTAAGGGATATAATCACAGATTGGTGTCCTAGCTAAGGTTGCAGACACTTGAGTCTTGCAACCAGGTCTACCTCTACCTCGGGTGAGACTTCATTTGCTTCGCAGGTGTTGCCGAAAGGACCGATAGTTAGGGATTTGTTGGTGTGCTCTTGAGTGTTGAAACCTAGGTTTTCCCACGTCCCAACACTTCTCCACACTCTACATTGTAATGTGATATTCTATCACTTGTCTACATTTTGCATGCATTTTATCTATTGTCCCTTTCTCTACTTGCAATTTTTCGAACATCTTCTATGCATCCTGTTGTAGTGGCTATAGATGAGCCTGCCTTTCTTGCTTGCCAGCCTGTACAACCTTCAACTATGCCTATGGTTTCTTCATATCCTGCACACTCCTCATCCTCTCAAGGATGGACATTTCCTTCTAATGTTGCTTTAAGTACTGAATATCATCCATTATCTTCTCTTTTTTATGGTCAAATTGTTGTATTTTCTTGTCCTCTTCATTGCTGGTCCATATTTGAGTAGTTATGTCATATAGTTCTTACACTACCTTAGATTCTTGCACCATACTGTCAATGTGCACAGTAGCCTCATGTTCCCTTTGTTCTCTAACTTCTAAAGGTGTAGTGGGAGTAAGTTTCTCCATGAGCTCTGAGATCTCCTTTTTGTACTACTCCATGAGTTGTGTAATCTTTTGAAACTTCCCTTTAGGTGTGTCTTATGGCTCCTACGTGCAGTCTGGGATGCTGTTGTAGAATGTTGTCAGTCCCTTCTCCAATTTTTCTGCCTGTTTCTTCTCCTCCTGGTCACATATAATCTATATCACCTCTACAACCTCCCTACCAAATTCCAAGTTGGTGGCATCTACACGGGCTCTGGATTGGACTTCCTACATGACACTTGCTTGCAACCCATATAGCGCATTTGTAGGTATCTGCACTATAACCAACTCAAGTTGGTCGATGTCCCCAACCAAATTTTGTTTTGTCTCCTCCTCAACTTGCAGCATTTGTTATGTGACCATGAAGGTGTCACTGCCCTTCACCACTATCTCCATTATTTCCTCTTGTTCCTTCTACGTATGGGTTGTTATGTCTTCTTCGGTTGTTGTGTTGTAGCTTGTTGTACTACAAAAATATGCATCCTTTGTAGAGTATCATGAAAATCCACTAATGTTTCCATGATCTCCTCCCTCTATGCCTCAACTGCGTGGACCACATCTTCCCCCATGTCTTGGACTTTTTCTACCACTACTTGACATCGTCCTTTGTCAGGCTGATGACTGGAGGCTTCTTATGGTATTTTATCTTCTTGCATGTTTCCTCCTCCTGTGCTGCCATTCTCTTCACCTGTGAGGGTTGCAACCGACTCTTCTTCTTTTTTTCCTCCTCCTCTTTGGGTCGAGAGGTTTCTCCATTCTTGGCATCGCCCTTAACTTCTTCCCTTGATATTGTTTCTTTCCTCCTTGGATTTTTTGGTGCTGCGCTGCTTCCTGATGCTTGAGTGCATTCCAGATCCTTCCTAGTGTTGGAAGTCTAGGTACTTTTCGTTGTCGATGGTCCTGCCTCTGCTTGCTTCTTGAGTTTGGATTTTTTCTTTGCTACTGGCATATTCCATTACGTGGGCCAATCTTTGATGATCCAGTCAACCTCTTCTCTGGATACATAGTACTGCATCTCCACCCATTTTTTCTTCGGGTCCCTTGTGGCTTGGATCCACATATGATGTTTGGATGCCTTAAATCTAACAATCCCTTTGTAATACTGGACCACCTCAACATGAATCCTCCATACATTTTATGTTCTCTAGTGTATGTCTTCCAGAACCATGGAAAAGACTACATTGTTTTCTTGCTCATTTTTCGTATCCTTGACTTGCCAAAGGGTTTCGTACCTTGCTACATAGAAGTTCCCCTTCTTATCTTGAAAATATGAAAACTTTGGTTCATGCCAAGCTACAAAAGAAATGAGGATGAGGAGCCAGGAATAATGGAACTCAGTTCCATTGTTATGTGCATCCCGATAGTCAATCAAAAACTAGTTTAGGAGGTACAATGCCCAGCTAAACATGAACCCTTTTGTGCACTTCACGATGACTGATATGACTCCTGTTGGAGCCTCTTCTTTCCTGCATTTCCTCAGCAACTTGCAAGCCATCAACTTATTGGTGAACCACCTCACAGGATCGTTGATGTATTTGAGGACAATACCCTTGTTCCCCCTGTTGGATCCAAACTAAGCCTTTACTATCTCAACAATATCCTTTTTGTGCGCTTTATTTTCCAAGTACTCTTTGGGTTGTGCGCCAATAGTGGGAAACCTTGTAATTTTGGAAATCAAATCCACGTCGATGGGGACTATCCCATCCATCCACAGGATACCCCCATGGACCAGGCAAATAATTTCTTGACTCACAATCCCACATTCTTACCACGCCCAAAGTGCGGTATGTCCAAGAGGTTCATGATGCCAGAATTGTAAAGCTATGTTATCAACTGTGCAGGCTCCATGTTGGGTCTGCCTAGGGGTCCTATCTCCCCCATGTCTACTAGATAATTCTCCTCTTCCAGGTCTGGAAAATTTGTCATGTCGAAAACATCATGGTCAAAATATTTAAGATTTGGTACTTTCTCGAGCATATCCTCCACAGTGACCACAACGTCTGTGATGTATGGTAGTGTGATTTTAGCTGCGTCTTACACCTTTATTTTCTAGCCTACGACTAGGTGACATTCTGTCATTGTTTCGGATATGTCTTCCTCATACCCCTTGGAATCCGACTGATTTGTGATATCCTCAACCAATACCTACTTTGCATCGTGACCCTATTGTTGGCCCTTCATTTCCTCAGGTTTGGTCGGTGTTTCTAGGTTAGGGTTTGTACTTCCATTTGGGTTTGCAGAGCTATGACCCATTTCTCCTTGTCCATATTTCAAGGTTTCCTCCTCTACCCTCTTCAGGATGAGAAATTATGTCGCCAAGGCTGTGACATATTCCAATTCGACCACATTCTTGAGCTCTATCTTTCTTTCTTTCCTTCTACCAGCCTATCATGTAACCCCAGTATATCTCCTTGGGGCACCTGTTATCACACAATCTTCACTTTCCCAAATCCCAAAGAAAGTAGATACAATATTTGCATAGAAAGGGGTGACCTATCACTGTCACCTTAATAGGAAAATCCTTTCTATTTAGGAGTATATCAATGTACCCCAAGGGTGATGTCCCTAGTGACCTGAGGGTTTGAGAAGGCTAAGGAAAGAAAGTTTCCCCCCCTCTCACAAGTCACTCAATTTCCATGGTTTTTCGTGTTTTATAGAGATGAAGAAAAAGATAAATGAAGTGTACCTACCCAGAACAAGAAAAAAAAATATAAAAAGGGCACTTTCTAAGTACCAAAATGATGTCAATGCTTCATAAGACAATGAAATCTTGAGAAATAGACTAGGTGATATAAAATTGTAGCAGTATAACACTTTACAACAACAATGATAAATTTGTAATAGCCATAATAATTATGCTTCAAAATGCTTGAGAAAAGACTAGAAAAGATAGATTTAACTAGGCAAATTGATATTAGATAGTCACAAGAAAATTTAGCAATGTCTAGCTAGCAATATATGTCACTTTTGAGGTTAATTTGTTGATGTTATATGGTTGTAGAAATATTTGCAACGAAATTTTTTTATTTATTGAATTAGGCTAATCTAAGGTTAGTAGGAGTTAGTGGATGTTCCAAAGAAGATAGTTTGAAAATAGTTTGATCAATCAATCACTAGTAGTGAATAGACTAGTTCCTTCTAGGGTAATGGAGTCAATGATAGAAACAAAAACTCTTAGAGGGAAATAGAAATGATAATACTTAGTCAAAGGAGATGGAGAATATGAGAGAGGTGTTGGTAACCCAAGGCCTCAAACATCCAAGTCCTAGAGATAATTACTAGAAAGTAAGGAAACTTAGGCCCTAGCGATTTCTCTTTTCCTTTGAAAATTTGAAATAAAAATATGCAATAGGCAATGAAGTAGGGTTACTAGAGTGCTAAAATGGTAGGGCTCTAGTATCTACTTATTGATAACGTTCTCTTTGAGAAATTTAAACAGGTGGAAAATTATAGAGAAAAATATAATAACTTATGTCTTTCTCCTAGGGTTTTAAGGAAGCAATTTCATAATCTTTGATATGAAACAAGTAAATTCACCATAAGCATTCATTCACAATAAAGAAATGAAAATTTTCTACTTACTTCACCAAGAATAATCAAGGTCAAACCCTAGTTGAAGATCCTCCACCATGAAAAAAGCTAAGAAACACCAAAAATAGCCTCCTCCAAGAAGTGCATCTAAAATTTCAGCCAACAACCCTAAAAGAGGGCACAAATTTCAAACTTCACCACTTGTGTGATGAGTGTTGATGATAAAAATGAGAGTTTTTCTGTCTTAGTTATATAGTTTCAATGACCTTTAACTAAAATTAGGTCATAAAAGGTGGACATGGCTAAATTACATTAAAATACAGTTTTTTACATAAATGACAACAATTAAACCCTGATTTCATCTTCAAGGGTGACGTTAAGCTCCCAAGGTGGAATGCTAGGCCTCAAATGCAAAACGTTTGGCCTCCAAAGGCCCTAAATTCTACCACCCGTGCCAACTAGCACCAAGTCACCCTCATAAATCCAAACCCTAGTTGGATGACATCGACGGTCAAAATGATGACGTCAAGGGCCCTCAAGGGTCAATGTCCTAGTGGAAAGGAAAGACCCCACTAGGTCTAGGTATGTTGGAGTGTCCCGAGGGAAACACCCTTCTTTCTTCCTAGTGCAATCCTTTGGTGTCTCTCTACCTCTGGTTGGGGTCACAACATCCATCTATGGGATTTAATCTCCATGGAGGTTCGAGCTAATCATTCCCCCATATGTACCTTTTTGTCGAGTAAGGTCCTGCAGCAACAACAAGTACGTCATCCAAGGGCTCATAATTCACAGGTATCATAGCAATGCCAATTACATCTAATAATCAAATTACCCAAACATGTGCATCAAACCCCCCTTTACCTAGACAAATGCTCAAAGACGTTATGCAGTTTAACAAGTCGGGTTTGGAGAAGGTATCGGGATTTTCTATTGGCCTAATCCTCCTTAAGTCTGGGGTGTTTCTAGGTTAGAACTAATCTAGGTCATCTAAGTGTGTGTGTGAAGTGGCATAGGGGATATGTTTGGGAAAAGGGTGCAATGATAACAGGGAAATGTAGGTCTTACCTGTGGGTGCCTTTGTAGAGGGAGAGTTTCACCTTATCATGGATGCCATTGTTTTCTATCCCATTCAATGTCTTTTTCTCTTAGTCTTATTGCTTTTTTTATTTTTTTATTTTCAAGGGATAAGTTGGGGGACACTGTCCTAGCATGGTGACCAGAGGTGACAATGTTACCCACAAGCATTTCATGGAAATGAGAAGTTTGTCTTGTGATGAGACCCCCTTTCTCTTGGCTATGCCACCAAGAGCCACTACCCTAGTTTGGTGACCAGATAGATAGTGTAATATCCCCAGCCACCATAAACAAAGGCAACATCACATAGGAAACATTCTTCTGCTCTGATACCAATTTGTAATGTCCCCAACGACCAACAGGTTGGGCAACAACACTAGGGAATTTCACTGTAATACCATTTTGTGGACGAAATGGCCACCCAGGCCAATCCATGTAACACCACCAACATACTGCTAAGATTTGATAGAAGGTTAATTTTTCATCCTAGAGTACTTATATATTACATGCATTTCTAATGAAATAAAAGGAAATAAAATATACTACTACCATACTAACTAATGCGAAATTGACCGTAAATCATACATGCAATGGAAGAACATGATAACATTGTAAGAATCAAAGACATACACAACATACATCATTCAACACAAAATTGATACTTATCTTTGGATTGTGAAGACCACTAACTATGTGCATACCTTCCACAAACCTCCCAGAATTAGACCACACTGCTCATCACACTCAGCAATGGGTCATCCCTGAGTTGGGACTAAGCTCCACCCAGAGTAAAGGAATCCTAGACTAGGATGAGGTTACAGAAAAATGTACAGTGCAACTGGAAGGATTCTCTCCAAGAGCCTACTTATGCCCACTACTCGCGGACTCTCATTCCTCACATGCTTGTTCCACTCTGGGAATATGCACCTTCACTATTCCATGGTCCATTGACTGCTCCACTTCCCTTTCAGGATCTTGGCAACAGGTCAGATCAGGAATTCTCAAAGCTTTGTAGTTGGTGTTGGACACTCTCTAGGAGAAAATCACTTCCCAACATAATCTCTCACCTGGAGAGAGCTACTCACAGGCATGACAACCTACCTCTTCAACCACAAGCTTGACAACATGCTTCTTCAACCATGGGCCTGACAACTTGCTTCTTCAACCAACTTCAGCTCAGTTCCAACAAGGTGAGGACAACATCAAAGGTTCAATATAGCTCAGGGGATGGAAACAACCACAATTTGGTAAGGCACAACATGGTTTTGGCAAGTATAGATATGTTGGGCTTCACAGGAAACACAGGTTGGATTCCTGAGTTACTAGTTTCAGAGGTGCGTCCAAGATGCAGAGGTCTACGATGAAGTCCAGGCAAGTTAGGTGAAGGATGGGAGAATGAGGAGCAAACCCCCCCAATGAGATGACTTTCTAGCTTTAATTGCATGCACCTAGGTCGACACCTCTTTTCCTAGAGCTACATGCACTCCATTTAGCACCCATTCCCTTTCCCAGGAACTTAGGATAATTGGGTTTATTTTTCCCACTTTAGTATTTTCATTTTCAGGAATATATTGTAATATTCCCTTGGGTTAAGCCCTCTAGGTTAGCTCCTCTTTCCTAGCCTCTCATTCCCATCCCTTTCCCTACCTAGTGGAGCTTAGTCCCCCATCACTCTCTCTTCATGGTTGGTCTACATGCAACGATGTATAATTTTTATTAATGATCTGCATAATTACATATACAAAAATCAGGCTTATGGCCTTAGCATCCTAGGATCTCTAGCCTAATCATCACATAATCCTCCTAGATTATTATAACTCAGCTCACCAACCTAACAAACATGTTTACAATTCATGATTACAACTGGGGCTCTGCCGGGGGATATTACAATCCCCTCCCCTTATTTTTGCATTTTCCTCGGTGCAACTTGTTTATACATAGATAATTCAAAAATTCTTCAAAAATATCCAAGCTTTAGGTATTGGAATCCTATTATCCACCTGGTGCTCTACTTTCAAGCACCAGTTATGGTGTTCACACTATAGTTGGAATTCATTTGTTCTACTCTATAGATATGTTTCAAGAAGAATACATCTCATTGTACCATTTTCCACACCCTCCTTATGGCAGCTACCATGCCATAAGCATTTCTGAGTTGCCTCTTCCTTTTTGAACTCACCCTTCTAGGCTTAGGTATCCTTTCACTGCTACACAGTCCATCAGCGATCCATCTTTCCAAGGATTTCACATGCAAGGATTGCTCCAACCCACTACCAAAGCCTCTTACAAAGGTTCTCCATTAAAGGGATCCAGTGTCTATATCAGTAGTTCTTATTCCAACATTCTCACTTTAGCCAATATTGTCTCATCTGCATCACACACATGCAGTTATCATGAGAAAACATAAAAGAATTCATTTAGGAACTCAAACTTAGTTCAAAAAGGGAATTCAACTTCTCCCCAAAACATGAAATTCTATTTCATAATTCTTCTTGGTTTTTTCCATATTAGGATTGCAACCTTCCTTGTAGTTTTCCACAAGCACCATATTGCATACCATTTTCCTGCAAGGCTTCATATTGCATACTGCCATATGTAGTGAACTTAGAATTGTCTGCATATAGCAATTCAATCATAATTACCAAACAATTTAATAAAATAGAATGACTCATCATTATATGCATATGCATGTTCTTAATTAATATCTGTAAGTTCATTACTTATTTTTCTAAACATGAAATTTTCTGTATTCAGTATTCATGTGACTACTTGACTTGCAACTTTCCTGTTGCAATGTCTAGCAACTCCTTAAATGTTCTCAACTTCATGAGTTAACAACATTTCAGTTGTTAGTAACAATTATTTCCATGCAATAATATATATGCATGTACTTACAAAACACATTCAACAATTGAATTTAGTACACAATTCTATCACTTACTATGCATGAGTGCAATTCTCAATGCATACTTATTTAGTGCACCTTGCATTGAATTACATAATGCTCTTTATCTCAGTCATGTATCTCACCATCCATAAGTTGGAATTTTGGACAATGTTTTGACACATTCTCCACACACTTCCTATTGTCTTCCCAATTAATCGGACGCCTTCCTTTTCGACCCGAACACTACACCAAGAGTATAATTATGTGGGGTTCATTAGTGTTAGCAAAAATGTTGCAGCCCAAGTTTTATTTAGAGGTAGAAATATTTTGGTACTTGTGTGGCTCATAACCTATCCATATCCATACCTTTCCATATCCAACCATGTCCTGGTCTCATACATGACTAGCTTATTGGCATTCATTCCTATAACAAGTTCTTATATTTTAATTCTTGGGTTATTACCCCACAATCAAATTAACATGACATTCTCCTATGTCAGTGTGTGCATTCAAAGCTAAGAAGCTTTGAATTAATACAAGCCTCCAGCCTTTACCACATCCAGTGGTATGCATTCAATAATATAATCATGTGATTTTATAAAATAACTTTGGCTGAGAAAATTCTTACCTAAATTCCCTTCAACAATTATGCAATAAGAGTAATAAACTCATACCTGCATGACAACCATTAATAAATTTTATACTACTTGAATGTCTGATGGAAATAGAAGATTTCATGCTTATTTTATCAAACTTATAACCAACACTTCAAATTTTTGTTGCTCCCTCCTTGTGTAGCAACATCATCAACAACACTTGCAACATGAAATAATTTATTTTTCTATTTATGGTTGTTCAACCAACCCCAATTCAACTACTGCTACCAAAATTTCAGAAACTTCTTTCCCATGTGTTACTTTTCCTTATTGATCCCAGAAGTCTTCAATTCTTCTCGGATTCCTGAATCTTCTTGTGCTCCCACTATGATCATTGTGCATGATTATTCCTACCCTGAGCACTTTCTACCGAAATCACTCTTAGCGACTTTTGCATTTATAGTCCCAAAATAAGTTGATATTAACCTTCAGCTTTCATTAATTTCCTAGATCCAACTATCCCAACTCGTACTTGGATGAATTAAATTCCAAATCAAGTTGTTTTATAGACTTTGTATTCTTCAACATCCAATTACTCTTCAGGACTGAACTTCTTCAGCCCTTTCCTAATGGAATACTCTAGTACTTGAGGTTTTCGTGTACTCTCCTCTTCTCATTTGCTCGCTGCATAGAATTAACTGAAAGTCCTTCTTTTACCTTACCATCATAGATTCAAGTGATACATCCAACCTCTTGGGTTGTCACTCATGGCTCTATGTCACTTAAGATGTATTCTTGTTAGGCACCATCTCCTCTACATTCAAAACCATACATAGAACCATTTTCTTCTTCCTAGTTCCTTATTGATTTCTCTTTAGAATTCATTTCACTTTTAAATTATTCTTGACTTGTTATCTCCATGCTCTTGTGGAAATACCTTCACACCTTTGGAGTGCATCAACAATCCTCTACTATTCTAGATTTCCTCCCTGGAGTGTTGACATGCATTCATATTAGTTGGATATCTATCTCATGATTTCTTCTTCCATTATCTTAGGATGTTCATGGACTTGACTCCATCCATGATTTTTTCCTTGTCTACTTTGCATACTTCCCATCACATATTATGATGATATTAATTTTCAGCATTCCATTATTATTTGGATTCCTCTTATTCAACTCCATATTTGATGACCTTCATGCCATGCTTCCATTACGCATTATGATAGTAATAATGGAGGTGCTATCTCCAATATGTAGGGATAATCCTTGGAGATGTCACATATTATATCCAAACACTTTCATATTCCATAAAACCTTCCTTCCTTATTCCCATTCTTTGCATCTCCATACAAACTTATGGTTCATCCATTATCATGTATTGCATATGGATTTATCCACCTAGCATTCACATTTTATGTGCAAAGATTGTCACCTAGACTGTCTTCCCCAAACAATAATTCCATTTTGGGTTTCCATGTGCTTATCGAACCCAACATCTAATCCAATGACTTCTGAAAAATATCATATGTAGAATAAAGAATTTCCCCTGTCCTTCCTCCTTTCTTCTATCTGAAGACATCTCTAGAACCTTTTTTGTTTTAATGTAACCATTACATCTGGAATCCTCTTTCTGAGACCTTTCCAATCACAGCTCCCTTGCTCAATTATGAGCCTTGAGCAGAAAGCTATGATCCTTTAAAACTTGTGCTTCTTCTCTGATGCACTTCTTGTGCAGTGATCTCTTTTCTCTGAGCTAATGGCTCTTAGATATTTGTTGGACCCTATCATAAAGTTCCCAAATCTTCAATATTCTTTTGATGTGGGTTCGAACCAGTCAAAACCCACATGCTTCCTTCCTAACCCCTTTTGCCTTATTTAACACATTTTTTCGGGCACTAGCCCCCGTTTTCCTTCAGTCCTTAATTCGCATGGAACCACAGTTGTGACCAAGTGCTAATAGTTGGGTGCTTATATAGAGCCTTGAAAATTTGAGGTTCCAGAGCCTTAGAGGTTTCCTTTTCCGCACATCACAAACATCACAAAACCTTGAACTGGAAAATTTACGGAGGACGGTGGATCTACAATCCACATTCTTTGTTAAGATCTACGGTGGATAGGAGCTTTGTGTTGGTACCAAATTCGCATTTTTCTACTGTCCTTATAAGCTGCCTACACCAGTGTTTTGAAAACCTTGATTTTTGTCACAATTCTCAAATAAAACAACACTATTATTTCACACTATTTACACACCTTCCTTGTTCTTGTTTTCACGACTGTAAGCATGAAAACTTTGATTTCGAAGTCATATTAAAAAATCGTCACTGGATTGTTATGGTTATTCTTGTCGATATGTTCATTCCGTTTCCAATTTAATTATAATTATACAGTTGACAAGACTCCAAGATTCTTTACTCATTTGGCATTTCTATTGTTAATATGATTTCAATTTTTATGAGATTGTGATGATTTGATAAGGAGTGTGATCCAATCATTGATTTATTGGTGGCTTGATCTTTGATCGAATTTGTGATGCATTGGTGGTTTGATCTCTATAGTTTTTAATCAATCCCCTTGACACATTGGTTTCATGAAAATGATTGGCATTGTGGTTATACCCTTCGTATAGATCATTTCACACAACACATATTTCGTATGATCGGACCCTTGGTATTGATTTCGATTCATTTGTTTGGTTTTAAAGATATGATAAAACTTTACTCGTGCAAATGTTTGGTCGATTTACCATAAGTTTTCATTGATTGAATGGCATGGTTTTTAACATATGCATAGTGGTTTGAACATTATATGCGCCGGTGGTTGTACTATGAGATATGATTGTTGTGCATGGGTTGAACTAGCTCCACCACCTTCGCACGTTCGGTCATTAATGTTTCCCCTACCCCGGTTCACCTTTGCTAGTTTTCGGGTAAGCCTGTGAGCGTTCTGCCCTTGCGTATACTGTGTTCAAACCCTGGCCCATTCACCTCGCTCACCATGTGCTCCTGTCTATGGCACTGGTGCTGCACATAGAGCCAAATGGTAACCAAGCTCTGTTACTATTCGATAATGCTCGAAAGGATTTAGAAAATAGTGGTTAGCTCGTGTTTATATAGAGGTTCGAGGGTTTTAACATTTCGGTTGCCCAACAATTTTCCCTCACCTTTGACGGGTGCAGGGCTAAAGTAGGTGACATACAGCTTGAGCTCAATGAAGAATTCATAAGCTCTGCTACAGGACTGGCAGCTACAGGCCAGCGATGGTTTAAAAACTCCAAAGTTGATGAGGTGTCGTGCCCATTACTATTCGTATCAAGGAAGGTTGTCTCCTGTGATAAAGGTATGCCTATTTCCACCCTCAAACCCAGGTGGCATGATCTTTTGGTAATTGTGAAACAATTTGTGACTTGTGAAGGTTGGTATGGCTTGGTTTTTCTGTATCACCTCCGGTTATTGATGAATTTCATGGGCTATCCTTTGAACATGCCACATTACTTCTTGCATAGTCTTTACAAGATGTCTAAGAGGTTCAAACGCGAGAAGGCTGATAGCAGCTTGTTTCATCATGGCTTGATTAGACTCATCGTCGTCCAACATTTAAACCTTCATAGCGATAATTGGCAAGCCTTTCTATCCAGAAATGGATTTTCTAATCCAGAGCCTGCTCAAATCGATAAAGCCGTGGTTAGTGAGACTTTGGCCGAACCAGCCATGCCATTTCATATTCTTCTACCCCCTGCCAAACCCTCAGTTTGCCCTGACATCGACCTACCTGACATCATAACAGACAAGACTCAGGTTGTCAAGAAGCCTGTGAGTAAGAAAGTTAAGGGTAATCCTACTGTCGACAACAAGGGTAAGAAAAATTCCCGATTGATATCGAGACTTTCCCGAAATAAACCTAAGCCAAATGTCGACCAAAAGCCCATAGTTCTGAGTGAGGACTCAGACTTTGATATCGAGCATATTCTAGCAGAAGAGTACCCCTATTCCCATGGCCTATGCTCCGAACAACCCTATGACTATGTCTCTAATTTACCCCCGTGCCTAAAGGGCAATCCTAACTACCCAAGAATCAAGCTACATAATGAAACCCCTGGTGATTTAAACAAACCCTCGTCTGTGATATCAAAACCCGAACAGACATCATGCATCCAATGCAGTGTGTGGCTAGAGCATTATTACACCGACATTCCCTTGTTGCAGTCAAAGATCAAATTGATAGAGGACCAAGTTACAATGCTGACAAGAGAAATAAATAGGCTTCAAGCTAATGACAAGAAACAAAAAACCACTGGTTCGATTGTCTTCAGGAATGTCGAATCGGCAACAGCCTTCGTCAATTGAAAATTATCATAATCGAAGCCATTTCTTATTGTCCAGGTATGAATTTCAATATGATTTTTTCTTTGTAAGTTTTCTTGAATTATTGTAACATATTCGGTTTTTCTTCCAAATTAGCTCTGTTCTTTTTTATTTGAAATGATTTTGTTATAGTTTAGACGATTTTGTTATGGATCCTGTATGGTAGATTCATTTTACTAAACTCAAATGTATTTACGATTTGGTTATGCGATTTTTTCGTGCCCAACTTAGTATAGGAAATTGATTGGTTTTAGATTCGGTTTGGTTTGTTTTTGAATCAATGTTGCTCGTTTGATTTAGGATAGTCAATTTGGTTTGATTTCGATTAGTTTCGTTTGTTCCTAATAAACTCAAAACAACCCTGTTGACTTCAATTGGCCAGGAACAACTCTGTTTTGTATTGAATTAATATTCTCGTTTGGATTCTGGTTACCTTCGACCTGTGCAAAAGATCTATTTACTAAAATCGTGGAGCTGTTTTGATTCATAATGATTGTATTGACCCCAAATTGTTTCGATTCGTCCCTGTTTGATTTGATTTACAAATGATTGTTGTGTGCCACAATTAGTATGATCGTTTGTATATGTTTAATATAGTTCTATTAATTTGAAAAACGATCTTGTTGATTTCGTTTGGATTCGACAATGATTTTGTTGATGGCTGAAGCAACTATTTGTGTCGATTGGAATTGATTCATGAAAATAATTTCATTGTTATCGAATTATCTAACGCGATTTTGTTTACCCCAAATTGGTGATAACAAATTGAACAGAGTGCATGCATCTCTATTACCATTCGGTTGACCACGTTTTACTTTGTTTCAATTTGCATACAAGTGTCGATTTGAATGATTCTCTTGGTTTCTAATTAGTAATCAAATATTGTTCAATAGTTTGAATATATTCTTTAAGATTTGAATTGGTTTTGAAACAATTCTGTGTTCAATTTAGACCAGCTACAGAATCGCAAGATTCTGTAGCTAGTCTTAAAGATTAGATTTTTGTCAATTATATCAATAAAATATCTTTTAAACTTGTCTATTTTTGTCTTCTTTCAGGTGCATACAAATTACAATGATCAAATGGGCATGCTATGGAAGTTTAGGAGATACATTGGATATGGTTTTGTTTTAGGTTGTTAGCTTGAGTCAGAAATAGAGATTTGGGATATTATCCTCAGATTTTTGTAAACTGTTTTGATAATTCCCACAGGGATGTTTTACCCTGTGGGAGGTCTTTAAACACTTGTCATTTTTTGTAATAAACCCTTCATCATCACTGTGGGAGAACCAGATTATGGATTTATGATTCAGACTGAGATGAAAGTTGATGTCTTGTAACAGCTTTCGCTTTCAATATATCAAACTTTTGTTTCAAGTTTTCTACATATCAGTTTGCAATTTATTATCGACTACTTTAGCTATCGTAATTCATGGCAAGTTGATGTGACTTGATTTATATGTTGTCCATATCTGAATTCTCTTATTTAAAAATGCAACAATTATTCTGCTTCAGTTAATGAATTACAGGTTTACCTTTTTCGTTGAATGAATCATTTTGTACAGATCTTTGCACCTAGATTTATCTAGCTGCGACAATTTGTAAATTATAAGATTGTTGTAATTTTTTATGTCTTGTTTGTCCTGTTATATATATTTGAAGAGCACAATAGCTTTCCATTTACGAGAAGCTCATGGAGAATCTGGTGCGGGTTTCCTCCCACCAAACAGCTGAATCGACCATCATACACAGGACAAACCTGAAGCATTACTTCAGGTCAGTTTGCTATATGTTGTTTAATAGTTAATTTATTAGTGTTATTTAAGTAGTTTAGTTAGATATATATATAGTTTAGATTTTTAGTTAGAATTATCATTTTAGTTGCTTAGCTTAGATAGTTTTTATTCTATTTCTTTGTCATAAAATTATAAAAATCAAAAAACAATAGTTTCGTTGTCTTAGGACAGATTACAAATGATTTTTGCAGGTTTTCATCTAAATCTGTAATTTGTAAATATTGTACATTTGTGATTAAGATTTGATTCTGTTGATAGTTTAATGTTAAATTTCGTAGAGTTATTATAGTATTAGATAGTAGATTGTATATATTAGTAGTTCAGATTTGTTTATTAGTTTGTTTTAATTATTTTTATTTAGATTAGTTCATTTAGAGTAGTTTTCTTTTGTCTTTCTAGGACTTAGATCGGCCAACGGAGCCGCTAAACTTGTTAGGGTGGGTTATCCCAAACGGCTTGGGTTATTTAAACAACCCCGGCTCGGACTCGCTCTTCCAGTTGACGGACAGTCAATTTCGCGCGTCAACAAATGGTGCTAGAAGGAGGGCCTGAAATTTATTAATGGTACGAGGCGGTCGCAAGACTCCTCCACCACCTAATCACTCACCTATAGTGACAAGAAGTCATTTGAATGATAACATTCCCCCTCAAACAACAACCACATCAACCGACGATCCACAGATCATAGTTGAGTCAGCAACCCCAAATGCTACAGGTGGTGACATACAAGAGATTGTCCGCCAATCTCTCATAAGAACACATAGTGCCTTAGCCCGTTTGAGGCAACCAAATCGAAATTTGAACCAACCTTTAGATTTCTCTGATATTAGAGAGCAACTCGGAGGCACTAACCTCACTGTGAACCCTACAGATCCAATCCTCGCTCTTGCTGCAGGAGGATTTGGAATACCTCCCTCACCACCTCCATCATCCCCTTCTTCTTCTAGAGAAGACTCTTCTGACAAAGGCAGTTCCCCTTCTTAGCCTTCCACACCTACTACACCGATGGCCAACCAGAACAATCCTGCTAGACCTTGGCTCGACCAAGATGCCATAGCTGTACTTGGAGCTCAGCATCCCTTACCCAAACATCCAGAGAAGTGGCTTCCCAAGTTTGACCCTGACTCTAAACAAATCACCTAATATCACATTAAAAAGTTTATGTTAGCCATAAGAATATGCAATGTCGAGCATGAAGACATAGTCTGTAGGTTGTTCCCCTATACTTTCGAGGGCAATGCCTCTACATGGTACTTTGCCCAACAACCCCATACCATCGTGTCTTGGGAAAAGTTTGAGTCATCCTTTCTGGAAAAGTTCGGAGACGGTAAGCCTTCGGAAGTCCTAGTCATTGAGCTTTCCAACTTAAGAATGAACCCAAAAGAAAAATTTAAAGACTTTAATCAAAGATTCTTAACACTTANTCTTATAATAACATACTATACTAAAGCCTTGCATCAAAGTATAGCTATTTGGGTTAAACAATCTAAGAAATCCACGTTGTTAGAAGCCTTCGAGGAGGCCAACCAGATTGAAAAAGACATACTTAGTCTTAAAGACTCTACTAGCAATGAAACATATACTAGCTCATCTTCCAAAAATAAGATCGAAATCCTCCCTAGACCTACTCAAAGTAAAATGCAACCTGAAAGCTCTGATTTAGAAAACTTAACTAAAGTTGTTCAAAAAATGTCAAATCAAGTTATAGAATTGAAAAGGATGACCGAAGAAGCTTCCTCAAGCAAAGGGCCTTACAAGCCCCCATTCCGGAAGCCTTTTCCCACCAACCGACCTAATCCAACCACCGAGGGCCTTAATCTAGAAAGTCTGCAATTCGCCCTTCAAACAATTCTAGAAGCCCAGGATAACTTGATGCCTCCTGAGATTCCTGAGGAGGTAGTTGAACAAGAGACAGTTCAAGAAGAGGAGTCTTCTCCAAATATTTTTGGACACTTCTCGGATAGCATCTTTTAAGCTAACTTCGAGACAGTCCATCACTATAATACTAGGAGTAAGACAACAAACAAACCTTCTGTCAAAAACACTACGACTTTGCCTCCAAAGCAATCTAAACTAGTTGAGACTAAACAGAGTCATGTGAACCCCAACTTAAATTATGATGTAGTTGAAGATCTTAAAAATTTAAGGGCTAACATTTATGTTTATGAGTTACTAAAATTTCCATCTTTGTTACAAAAAATATTGCAAAATATCGCAGAGAATGGTAAAAATGGTAATTCAAACAAGGTTGTTCAGAACCAAGTTCCTCAGAAGACTTCCAAAAAGAATAATCCTGGTCCTCATGATAAAGGAAGCCTTCCTGTAAATATTGTAAATAATGTAAACAATGTAGATAAAGTAGCTTTAGAAACTGTGAGTAAAAAGCCACAAACTACCACCCTTAGCACTCGCAGAAATGTACCTCCATTTTTGTTAACTTTCGAAATCTTTGATAGAAACGTGCATAATTGTATGGTAGACTCAGGAGCGTCATCCAATGTGATGCCATGGTTTGTGTGTCAGAAGATTAACGCTCAAGTTGAATCCTCCACCGTAAAAATCATACAACTTGATCGAACCAATGTTAAAGTTATAGGTGAATTAAAGAATGTGCTTATAAGATTATCGTCTAACCCCAAAATTCATCAAGTTATTGATATTATTGTAGTGGATATTCCAGAAGTATATGGTCTGTTTTTAAGCAGGGACTGGTCGGAGAAACTACACGGCTATTTCGCGACAGATTGGTCTCACCTGTGGCTTCTAGAGAACGGAAAGCCCAAAAAGATTAGGGTAAATCGTGAACGCTACCTTAAGTTAACATTCACAGATTTGAATGACCCCAACGAACCATTTACACTTTCTGCTGATTCACCCGAAGTACAAGGGATGGATACCTTCTTCGGCAATTCCATGGCCGAGGCTTCAGCTATCACCAATCCAGAACAACAGTCTGAGATCGTAGCATACATGCAGCCAACATCGTCCACACAATGGTCTCATGCACCTGATGAAAATAAAATTTGGTCTCTTTATTTCGACGGGTCAAAGTCAAAAGAAGGAGCTTGTGCAGTCTACATTATTATCGATCCGATAGGTAAAAAAACCCTGATTGCATGTAGGCTAGAATTTGAATGTACTAATAACACAACATAATATGAGGCTTTACTGCAAGGTCTCAGAAAATATTTAGACATGAACATTCAAAACTTGGCTGTCTTTGGCAATTCCGAAATCATGGTTAGACAGGTAAGAGATTCTATCCACTGTCCGTCTCCGCATATTAAAAGCTACCAATCCAAGGTATGGAATTTAATGAATAAATTTTCTGCTTTCAATATAAATTCTATTCCTAGATTGAATGATTCTAAAGCAGATCTATTAGCTAACATAGCTTCTAAACTCTTTCCTGCAGAAGGATTGTCCCCAGACGCATTCTCTATCGAACTGTTATTCAGGCCATCCGTTCCCGACAACATCACGAACTGGAGAGTCTTCGACGACGATCAACAGATTATTAGCTTCCTGCATATGGAAGAAAATTTTCAAGGTGCAGTCATAGATGAATGCACTCACAATGAAAATTTGTGCGATTTCACGGTAATACCAGATCCGAGAACTCCTGAATCTTCATCGGAGATGGTAAATTTGATCCCTAAATCTGTAGTTAGATTAGAGAAATTTTATGATCTTCAAGATAAATTCAAAAAATCGGTCAACTATAAAACCAATAGTTCCTCATTATCATATGAAAAAGTAAACTTAGGGACTAAGGACAATCTGCAGTGCATTAATCTAGGGGTAGGATGTTCTGAACAAGAAAAAGCTGCATTTATTAAATTGTTCAAAGAATTTAAAGATGTCTTTGCATGGACGTATGATGACCTTAAAACTTTCGACCCTAACATCATACAACATGTCATTCCTATGAAACCCCAAACATCACCCTTTCAATAGAAATTGAGAAAAATGCACCCTAAGCTTGAACCGACCGTCAAAAAAGAATTAAATAAGCTCCAAAATGCTAAGATAATTTTCCCTGTTAGGCATACTCAATGGGTTTCTAACCTTGTCCCTGTCTGGAAGAAAAGTGGGGAAATCCGACTATGCGTTGATTTCCAAAACCTTAATAGAGCGTCTGATAAAGACAACTACCATGTCCCACCCATGGAACAAATCCTTCAACAGGTATCTGGTTCTGAGAGGCTATCCTTATTGGATGGTTTCTCGGGGTACAACCAAGTTCTAATGTCTCCACCAGACCAACTTAAAACTACCTTCTGCACCCCATGGGGCACCTATGATTACAAGAAAATGCCCTTTGGATTGATTAATGTCGGTGCCACTTTCCAGAGAGCGATGGACATCGCTTTCCAGGGATTAATCAATCAGTCTGTCATAGTTTACTTAAATGATGTTACTGTATTTTCAAAAAACAAAACCGATCATCTAGCTCATTTACGAGCCGTTCTACAACGATGTCATAAATACAACATTTCCTTGAATCGTAAAAAATCCATCTTTGCAGTAGAACAGGGTAAACTCTTAGGATTTATTTTGTCGAGCAAAGGGATGATTATCGACCCCGAAAGGACTCAAGTCATCTCGAAACTTCCCCCTCCTACATCCAAAAAATCTATGCAGTCTTTCTTAGGCCAGATTAACTTTGTCAGGAGATTCATCCCCAGTTTCTCTGAAATGGTCAGACCTTTATAGAATCTAATTAAGAAAGATGCCCAATATCATTGGGGACCCTCAGAAAACCAAGCATTTAATTCAATAAAAAAGGCCATAATAGACGCTTCTTCTCTCATGAGCCCCAACTTTTCCCAAGACTTTACGCTCTACACTTTTGCTTCTGGCCACTCTTATGCTGCCGTCCTAACTCAAAAGAATGTCGAAAACAATGAAGTACCCATTGCCTTTATGAGCTCTGCTTTAAAAGGCGCAGAACTTAATTACCCAGTGACAGACCAACAAGCCTACACTGTTTTCAAAGTAGTCAAGCACTTCTGGTCTTACCTTTTGAAATCCAAGACGAAAGTTATTGCACCTTACCCAGCCGTCAGGAATTTGTTAGTGCAGAAAGAACTAGGTGAAAAGAGGGCTAACTGGGTTACCTCCTTGTAGGAGTATGACATAGAAATTACCCCAGCTCAAATAGTGAGAGGCCAAGGGTTCTGCAATTTAGTTGTTGATTCAGCAACGGAACAGCAAGAAGAAAACGATATGTCAAACCTCGGACAGCATAATCAAAATGCAATCTGTTGTGCACAAAACTCTGTCAGTCCTTGGTATGACGATATAAAATTCTATCTTGAACATGGGTCAGCCCCCTGTCACCTGGATCCCAGTAAAATAAGAGCGTTGAGATTAAAGTCTGCCTCCTTTCATTTGTTTAATGGTATCCTGTTTCGTCAAAATTTTGATGGTGTACTGATGCGCTGTCTTGAAAAAGATGAAGCAGACAAAGTCTTACTAGAATTGCATGCAGGAGAAGCTGGTGGTCATTTTGGTGGCGACACCACTGCCCATAAGGTTTTGAGAGCTGGTTATTACTGGCCCACACTTTTTAGAGACGGCATGTCTTGTGTCGCAAGTGTATTATTTGTCAAAAAGCATCAGGGCAATTATAGAAACCTGCCTTTCCTCTGCAGATTGTTTTAGTAGATTCTCCTTTTCAGTAGTGGGGCCTTGATATCATAGGTCCAATCAACCCCCCATCCTCTCAATGGCATAATTTTATCATAACAGCCATAGATTACTTTACCCAGTGGTCTGAAGCTGCCACTTTAAGAACTGTGAATACCAGTCAAGTAATTGCCTTTCTAAATTCAAATATTATCACTGGTTTTGGTATCCCTGACTGTTTAGTATTCAATAAAGCTTCCTACTTTTTGTCTCTTGAGATGAGTGAGTTCGCTTTAGAAAAAGGAATTAAATTGAAGTATTCTGCTAGCTATTACCCCCAGGGCAATGGATTGGAAGAGTCAACGAATAAGAATTTGATTAAAATCATCAAGAGAACGGTCACTGAAAATCACAAAAACTGGCACAATGCACTGTTAAACGCGATTTGGGCTGATAGGGTAACCCCAAAAACTGTTGTAGGTAACTCCCCCTTCTTTCTTGTTTATGGTAGAGAAGCAATTCTGCCACCACACATTATTCTTCCCTCACTTCAGCTATCGCAGAAAATTCAAGAAGAAGACTGTCCCCCTTTGGAAAACCGAATTAACGCTTTGATGAAGCTAGAAGAGGTAAACGCCCAAGCTAAACGTAAGTTAGATCAGCATCAACTAGTAGTTAAAATCTAGTTTGATTCCAACTCTGCCTCTGATAGGAACTTCAAAGTAGGTGATCTCGTCTTGAAATGGGACAAACCGAATGAAGGAAAGGGAGAGCACCCAAAATTTCAAAACTTATGGCTTGGACCATTTTTAGTTGCTGAGAAGTTGGGTCCCAGCTCTTTCTGATTGCAAAATCTAGAAGGACAGCCTGACACCTATCCGGTGAATGGCCAAGCCCTGAAAAGATACTTTGCTTGATGACAACCCTTGTATATTATGTACATATTTTACTTTGTTTTCTTTTCTTTTGATGTTTTTTTTTCGATTTCTCCTTTGAGTTTATCAGTTTGTGTTTTTGGAAATACACATACCTGCATATTGAGCTATTCAGATGAAGAAAACAGAAAATTCTTTCACTAAAATGACTGCTAAAAAATTGTATAAACATCAATTGTATACTTCTGAAATTTACATCTGTGTTGGAAAAAAACTGTTGTTTGAAAGAAGTTAACTGATTTTGATCTCTGAGTAAAGCCTGTCATGATCATCTATTATCTTTTTACGCTGTCCCTATTCCTTAAGGGAATGACTCAGAAGATGTCTCCCTGCCTTAGAAAGTTGGTTCTGTAAATGAAACATCTCTGGATCTTAATAAAAGACAATTCTAAAAAAATTCTGATGAGGTCTGTAAAGAATATGTTAAAAAATAATAATTTTCAGCGTCACCCCACTCGACTATATATTGTTAAAAAATAAAATAAATCAATAAAAGAGCTTTGGGAAGTGCTTGTAAACCCACTGGGATGTTGAACAGGTTTGCTGGCAGCGGGTAAATGCATGCATCACGCCAAGACAACTTCGCCGGGGTACTGAACAGGCCCGCTGGCAGCAAAGCAATGTCGGGTATATGAAAATTGGCAAAAATAAGATAACTTGACCTTAAAATGTCCTTTATTCCGATCCGGAACTTCTTAGCAGGATACAGATATCAGAGTGGGTTAAATGGAAACCTTGTCGAGGCTATGGATGACTGCTGGTAGCAGTGGCTCTGTCAATAGTATTGGGGATTTTATCTTTAATATCGTGGCTCGCTTGTCTTAAGATTGTTATTAGTTTTCATCCTTTAAACACTGCTGGAATATGTGGTTAATGAAGATGTTTACACGATTTTTCTGGTTGTTATTTTTGAGTTAGAATTTTTCTCGTTATCCTAATCTGAGTTTGTTATTTTTGGCAGAGATAACTACTTCTACCAGTGTGTCGCCATTGTTGGCAGCCAATTCACATTTTTCTACTATCCTTATAAGCTGCCTACACCATTGTTTTACAAACCTTGATTTTTGTCGCAATTCTTGAATAAAACAACACTATTATTTCACGCTATTTACACACCTGCCTTGTTCTTGTTTTCATGACTATAAGCGTGAAAACTTTGATTTCGAAGTCATATTAAAAAATCGTCACTGGATTGTTATGGTTATTCTTGTCGATATGTTCAATCCATTTCCAATTTAATTATAATTATACAGTTGACAAGACTCCAAGATTCTTTACTCATTTGGAATTTATGTTGTTAATATGATTTCAATTTTTATGAGATTGTGATGATTTGATAAGGAGTGTGATCCAATCGTTGATTTATTGGTGGCTTGATGTTTGATCGAATTTGTGATGCATTGGTGGTTTGATCTCTATAGTTTTTAATCGATCCCCTTGACAAATTGGTTTCATGAAAATGATTGGTGTTGTGGTTATACCCTTCGTATAGATCATTTCACATAACACATATTTCGTATGATCGGACCCTTGGTATTGATTTCAATTCATTTGTTTGGTTTTAAAGCTATGATAAAACTTTACTCATGCAAATGTTTGGTCGATTTACCATAAGGTTTCATTGATTAAATGGCATGGTTTTTAACATATGCATAGTGGTTGAACATTATATGCGCCGGCGATTGTACTATGAGATATGACTGTTGTGCATGGGCTGAACTAGCTCCACCACCTTCGCATGTTCTGTCATTAATGTTTCCCCTACCCTGGTTCACCTTTGCTAGTTTTCGGGTAATCATGTGAGCGTTCTGCCCCTGTGTATACTGTGTTCAAACCCTGGCCCATTCACCTCGCTCACCGTGTGCTCCTGTCTATAGCACCGGTGGTGCGCATAGAGCCAAATGGTAACCAAGCTCTGTTACTATTCGATAATGCTCGAAAGGATTTAGAAAATAGTGGTTGGCTCGTGTTTATACAGAGGTTCGAGGGTTTTAACCTTTCGGTTTCCCAACAATTCACCCTCACCTTTGACAGGTGTAGGGCTAAAGTAGCTGACATACAACTTGACCTCAATGAAGAATTCACAAGCTCTGCTACAGGATTGGAAGCTACAAGCTAGTGATGGTTTAAAAACTCCAAAGTTGATGAGGTGCCGTGGCCATTACTATTTGTATCAAGAAAGGTTGTCTCCTGTGATAAAGGTATGCCTATTTCCACTCTCAAACCCAGGTGGCACGATATTTTGGTAATTGTGAAACAATTTGTGACCTGTGAAGCTCGGTATGGCTTGGTTTTTCTGTATCACCTCTGGTTATTGATGAATTTCATGGGCTATCCTTTGAACATGTTGCATTACTTCTTGCGTAGTCTTTACAAGATGTCTAAGAGGTTCAAACGCAAGAAGGCTGATAGCAGCTTGTTTCATCACAAATTGATTAGACTCAATGTCATACACCATTTAAACCTTCATGGCGATAATTGGCAATCCTTTCTATCCAGAATTGGCTTTGCTAATCCGAAGCTTTCTCAAATCGATAAAGTCGTGGTTAGTGAGAATTTGGCCCGACCAACCATGCCATTTCATATTATTCTACCCCCTTCCAAGCCCTCGGTTTTCCCTGACATCGACCTACTCAACATCATAACAGACAAGACTCAGGCTATCAAGAAGCCTGTGAGTAAGAAAGTCAAGGGTAATCCTACTGTCAACAACAAGGGTAAGAAAAATGCCCAATTGATATCGAGACTTGCCCAGAATAAACCTAAGCCAAACATCGACCAAAAGCCCATAGTTCTAAGCGAGGAATCAGACTTCGATATCGAGCGTTTCCTAGCAGAAGAGTACCCCTATTCCCATGGCCTATGCTCCGAACAACCCTATGACTATGTATCTAATTTACCCCCGTGCCTAAAGGACAATCCTAACTACCCAAGAATCAAGCTACATAATGAAACCCCTGGTGATTTAAACAAACCCTCGCCTCTGATATGAAAACCCGAACAGACATCATGCATCCAATGCAGTGTGTGGCTATAGCATTATTACACCGACGTTCCCTTGTTGCAGTCAAAGATCAAATCGTTAGAGGACCAAGTTACAATGCTGACAAGAGAAAGAAATAGGCTTCAAGCTAATGACAAGAAACAAAAAACCACTGGTTCGATTGTCTTCAGGAATGTCGAATCGGCAACAGCCTTCGTCAATTCCAAATTATCATAATCGAAGCCATTTCTTATTGTCCAGGTATGAATTTCAATATGTTTTTTTCTTTGTAAGTTTGCTTGAATTATTGTAACATATTCGGTTTTGCTTCCAAATTAGCTCTATTGGTTTTGATTCGAAATGATTCTGTTATAGTTTAGACGATTTTGTTGTGGATCCTGTACAGTAGATTCATTTTACTAAACTCAAATGTATTTACAATTTGGTTATGCGATTATGTCGTGCCCAACTTAGTATAGGAAATTGATTGGTTTTAGATTCGGTTTGGTTTGTTTTTGAATCAATGTTGCTCGTCTGATTTAGGATAGTCGATTTGGTTTGATTTCGATTAGTTTCATTTGTTCCTAATAAAATCAAAACAACCCTGTTGACTTGAATTTTCCAGGAACGACTTTGTTTTGTATTGAATTAATATTCTCGTTTGGATTCTGGTTAACTTTGACCTATGCAAAAGATATATTTACTAAAATCATGGAGCTGTTTTGATTCATAACGATTGTATCGACCCCAAATTGTTTCGATTCATCCCTATTTGATTTGATTTACAAATGATTGTTGTGTGCCACATGATCGTTTGTATATGTTTAATATAGTTCTATTAATTTGAAAAATGATCCTACTGATTTCGTTTGGATTCGACAATGATTTTGTTGATGGTGAAGAAACTATTTGTGTCGATTGGAATTGATTTGTGAAAATAATTTCATTGCTGTCGAATTATCTAACACGATTTTGTTTACCCCAAATTGGTGATAAAAAATTGAATAGAGTGCATGCATCTCTGTTACCATTCGGTTGACCACGTTTTACTTTGTTTCAATTTGCATACAAGTGTCGATTTGAATGATTCTTTTGGTTTCTAATTAGCAATCAAATATTGTTCAATAGTTTGAATATATTCTTTAAGATTTGAATTGGTTTTGAAACAATTCTGTGTTCAATTTAGACCAGCTACAAAATCGCAAGATTCTGTAGCTAGTCTTAAAAAATAGATTTTTGTCAATTATATCAATAAAATATCTTTTAAACTTGTCTATTTTTGTCTTCTTTCAGGTGCATACGAATTACAATGATCAAATGGGCATGCTATGGCAGTTTAGGAGATACTTTGGATAT
>SNQJ01S0014780.1:136266-147942 GCA_010110895.2 Picea sitchensis
TCCAAACTCCTCTGTGGAACTTTTCTCCCAGTAAGTTTCCCACCAATGTTTGACATGGGGGAGAGCCTTAAGGAGTGCGAAGATGATATTTTCTCTGTCAAAAATTGTGAACAGAGAAATAACCTTCTAACAGATTTAACCATTTTTCTAGGGAATCCGCATCTATCTAGCCTTCAAATATAGGAATATCAAAATTGACTTGTACCTTAAAAGGTGATGTTCCTCCAAAGTGGTCGCTTGATGAATATGCATCTGATGCTATCGGGAGGCATTGAAGGATGTGGGAAAAATTATCCATCATTTCGTCCCTCTGTCACGTGAGAGCTTGCTCAAGCAACAAATTGATAGGATCGTCTGCTCCATCGTTTTTATTTTCTTCTGTCATTGAGGGTTTCTTGGGGGTGTGAGAGATATTGTACTCAAGAGAGACAATATCGAGACCCAACTTTCTATACTCGGATCTCGTCAGGGACATGCACTGAAAAAAATAAAAATGATCAAGAGCAGCCCGCTCTGATACCACTGATCCAGATTATTTTCAGCATGAAAGGAGAGCGAAGATATAATAAAGAAATGCACAGAGATATCGCATATATCCAATAATATAACATAAATGTATCAGAGATTCAACCATAAACACAAATATTAGTAATACACGATTTCTATTAATGAAATAAATTTACAGAGACTATAAAAATACAAAGTGAAAGACTCGCTAGAATGGTGGCAGCTTATCTCTGAGAAGAGATGTGATGGCTACTCGCATTCACAAGAAGATGATTACAATGAGGCTCTAAAGGAATTTTTACAATAAACATGAATGCCAAAAACCCTAGACATCCAAAAACCTAACCCTAGGAGATGAAGCGCCAAAAGTCATGTCGGCCCCATTTGGGTAAGTTAGTACATCAACTTCCCAGGGTCATAACTTTTGCATACGATCTTCATTTTAGGCATATGATAGCCCGTTGGAAAGGTATCATTGAGGAGATTAATTTTGGGGGATAAATAATGGATTTATATATAATTGAGAAGATCTATCTCGAAAAAACATTCATTTAGGCCCTCAAACTAGCCCTGGAAGTTAAAACTACTAAAAATAGTAAATTACCAAAATTGCCAGAAAACTATTTTGAGCTAGTTGGAAAAGGTGGGTGGCCACCGATCTCCAATTGGATCATGATGGAATATCTCTAGGATAAAATCACTTCCAAATAAATTCTCTCACCTGGAGAGAGATGCTCATAGGCCTGACAACCTGCCTCTTCAACCATAAGCTTGACAACCCGCTTCTTCAACCACGGGCCTGACAAACTGCTTCTTCAACCACGGGCCTGACAAACCACTTCTTCAACCAGATTCAACTCAATTCCAGTAAGGTGAGGACAACAAAAATGTTCAATATAGCTTAGGGGATGGAAGCAACCATAATTCGGTAAGGCAAAACATAGTTTTGGCAAGTACAGATATGATGGGCTTCACAAGAAACACAGGTCAGCTTCCCGAGTTACTAGTTTTAGAGGTGTGTCCAATATGTAGAGGTCCACGACGGAGGCAAGGCAAGTTAGGTGAAGGATGGGAGAATTGGGAGTGAACCCCCCCAATGATATGACTTTCCATCTTTAACTGCATGTGCCTAGGTCGACATCTATCTTCCTAGAGCTACATGCACTCCATTTAGCTCTTGTTCCCTTTCCCGGGAACTTAGGATAACTGGGTTTATTTTCCCCACTTTAGTATTTTCATTTTCATTAATATATTATAATATTACCTTGGGTTAAGCCCTCTATATTAGCCCCTCTTTCCTAGCCTCTCAGTCCCATCCCTTTCCCTACCTAGTGGAGCTTAGTCCCCCATCACTCTATCTTCGCGGTCGATCTACATGCAGTGATGTGTAATTTTTATTAATGATCTACATAATTACATATACAAAATCAGGTTTATGGCCTTAGCATCCTAGGCTCTCTGGCCTAATCATCACATAAGCCTCATAGCTTATTATAACTCATTTCACCAGCCTAACTAGTACCTTGAGTTTTGATTTACCTTATGGGACCCCTTTTCTTACTGAGAAGTTCTTTATTTATTTCTCGAGAATCCTTGGGTAAAGAATCTCAGAGGTTTCATTTTGGCTTTTAACTATGGCCAGCTACTTTTATTCCCTGGGCCTTTAGCCCCTTCTTCCCACAAGGCAAGGTGCAACCCTTCCTAGCATCGTAAACCCAATGCCCGAACCAAGGTGGGGGAAGATGAGAGGAATAATGATGGAAAGTGGTAAGTATTGATGGAATGGTAGGTATGGAGGGAATGGACGATGGCCTTTCACATACTTGTTGGCCCTTGACCAAGTTTTGGGAAATCCTTGGTCATGTTGACCTATTTTGGACTTTGACAACCTATCAAAGAAGAAGCACAAGATGAAGCGGATATCATGGGATATCGGCCCCTTTTTGGGTTTTTGGGAATATGTAATGGGATTGGGATGTTGGCCCATGGGGTTTACCCATGCTTAGGCCTATTTTGTAATGTATAAATAGATGTTTAGGTGATATATGAGATAGTTTTTTTATCTATGTGATCGAAGAGCTAGATGCATCTATGTGATGTTGTATGAATGGTTAAGTGATAGAACTATGTGCTTTGTGCATACTATGTGGGACTTGCCGAATTAAGTGCAAGTCATTCTAGCAAGATTGTAGAAGGATTAGTGTTGTAACACAAGGAAGAAGGATCTAGCGAGCTACGCAGATCTTCTGTCTTATGCGGAGTAAGGGTTTTGAGGCTCTGTGCTTGTAACCAATTGACTGAAGACAATAAAGAAGAAGAGTTGGTGGGTGTAGCCCCAGGGTAGGGGTGAACCACGTAAATACTGTGTTATGCTACTTTGTTGCTTTCCTTGATGTGTTCGCCTGTTATTTACTAAGTGCTTTGATGTGTTTAGATAGATCTACTTATGCTTTGTGCTTATGATATGAGAGAATGTTAGATCTGATCTATATAACTATGCTTAGTTCTTTATCTACTTGATCCGATCTATTTATCTATGCTAATTTCTCAAATGCATTAGATCTGGATTAATGTTGCGATGCTTTGTTCTATCTGTGAAGTTGATATTGACTGCGTATTGATGAACTAACGGTGCTAAGTTATCTATTAAGTTGTATAATCACAAATCTGTGTCCCAGCTAAGGTTGCAGAAACTTGAGTCCTGCAACCACCCCTGCCTCTACCTCGGGTGAGACTTCATCTACTTCATAGGTGTTGCCGAAAGGGTCGATAGTTAGGGTTTTGTTGGTACGATGTTGTAGCGTTGAACCCTGGGTCTGCCCCTGTTCCAACAAATGGTTCCATTGTCGGGACCGAAACTATGATTGTTGGGAACTAAAGTAAAGAAAAGAGAATCTCTGTGAATAGATCTACTGCTGAAGTGTGTTGTATCGAACTTGAAACTGTGATTGTTGGGAACTCAGAAAGAGGAATCTTTGTGAAAAGACCTATTCTCAAAATGTGAAATCTCTGTGCGTAGATCCGTTGCCCTAGTGCGTAGCATTTTATTTGACCTGTGAAGCCTTGTGCCATCGGATCTGAAGAAAAGAGGCTTGATCTGAAGAAATGAAGTAAGATCTGAACGCTTTGTGCTTTGAGAAAGGTAGAAGTGAGAATTCTAGGTAAGATATGTGAGCCATGTGCTCTGATAAAGGTAAGAACATTTAAAAGTTTTAGATCTAGAAGCTTTGTGCTCTATAGAAGTAAGATAAGTGGAAATTTTTGTTTCTAAAGTATGGATCTAGGTATGTTTAATAGATTATGTCCTAGCTTGAAAACTAAGGCACTAATAGATGAAAGAAGATTTGATATGAATAGATATGATCAGAATAGTGAAAGATATGTTATACCTATGCATAGAAAGAATGTTTGGACTAACAAATGGATGCAGGATCCTAGAAAGAATTTGTTGCAGGTTATCTCCTATGATCCTAGCGTATAGTACAAAAAAGGCTGGGGATCATTTAAAAGAAAGAGAGGATTAACCCTCTCTTATAGTTGCAGAAGACGGGGACATCTTCCGAAGGAATGCCCTGGAAGGAGATTTAGTTGTCTTTGTTGCAAAGCTATGGACCATGAAGTGTTGGATTGCCCTATAATGATTGCTAATCTTGAAAGAATGAATCTGAATCAAGAAAACCCTAAGGTAGATCTAGAAATAGTAGAACCACAGAAAGAATCAGAGAAAGTATTGTTATAGATGAGAGAAACCCTGAATGACCATCGACATGTCAGCTTACCCGAGATCTTCAAAGAAAAAGAATGCATTGAAGTAAGAATATGAGACTTTGACATTGATTGTGTTCTAGATGAAGAGACACGGGTGAATATTATGATAGCGAGAACTTGGGAAGCCATAGGGAAGCCTGCTATGATCCCTTCATTAGGAGGAATAGGACTATTCATAGGAAAACTGATAAACCTTTGTGGGAAGCTTGCTCGCGTACCTATGAACACTAATGGAACTTCGACAGAAGAATATTTTGAGATTATTACATTTGTTGAAGACAATGCCCCATTCACCATGTTACTAGGAAAACCTTGGATCGATAGAGATCAAGCCAGAAGAAAGAAAGAAGAAGAATTTTTGGAGCAGAAGAAACAAGAGTTAAAGGAGTTCATGATCAAAAGGATCGCACACTTGATTGAAGAACATGAGAACAAATAAAATCTAGTGAAAACCAAAGCCCTAGATGTCAAAGCTGTAATAACATTAGAAGCCTCATAGAAGACTGAAGTACCTAGCCCAAATAAAGAAAAGATGTTACTTCTGAATCCTAGACAAGAATCTCCACAGTGCGCAGTGACTATGCCAAAAGAGGATAAGAATCAGAATTGAAAAAGACTTACCGAGATGAAGCTCACTGGAAAGAAGGTTGGAAAGCTAAGTAAGAAGAGGGCTAAGTTTGAAAAATTACAGCAAGTTCCAGAGGGAACTTCGCAGAAAGAAAATTTGCAGAATTGGAGCTTCGTCGAGATATCAGAATAGTGACACATGGCACTTTGCCATGGCGAAGCAATATAGCCGTTGGGAATTATATATCCATTAGTTTGACCACCTCGAACGGGTAGAAAGGTATTTAAGGCTCAACACCAGACCGTTGGACCATGCCATAATGAACCAAATAAGAGTTAATGAGGCTTCATACCTGTTACAAGTGAACCATTGTTGAGTTCCCTATTTATCCTATCGTGCCACGCACAAAGAATATTTTTTCTAACTGAGAGTTTGAGCCCACAGACTAAGTTTCTATTGCACAATGATCATTGCCTTATTGTCTTCTATTTCATTGTGGTGTTTGAGTTAGTATTGAACCCAATATCATTAATCATGAGTGCGTATGTTCGAAGAGCTCAATGCAGTTGAATAATCAGTGACATAAGTACTCCTCGACTTGATGACTAAAAGAGTCATGTCAGAGAGAGGATTGTCTATAGGTGTACAAGCATCGTCGATGAGAGCACTGCCGACCTCTCCGTCCACTGCTTGATTCGGACCATCTCGGCCATCCAATGAGAAGTGAACTAAACATAGAGAGGATCTCGCAAATGCTAAGTTGATTCTGAGCATTTTACCCTCCTATCTACCACCTCTGAGTGGCGCAATAAATTGAGACAGTTTGCTCAGATAATTTGAGTACACTTTGGTCACTACGTACCTCCCGAAAAGGATACGCACAGTTCACACAGACCAGGAAAAGATTGCAGTGTTGAAGTTTAGTGACTTCAACCTTGGCGACAAGAAGGTCTACAACATGCTCTCCCCACATAAATACCTAACTAGAACAAAGGGAAAGAATTCAAAGATAGTTCCCCAGTCATGGACTATGAACCTTGCGCAGTCCACACTGCTCAATGTCATGAAGATTCCTCACTTCGGAAGGCACCAAGAAGTGAATGCATGCATCAAATTGTTGTTGTCTTGTTACCATGGAGGCTATCTATGGTTAAACCATCATATAACAGTGGATCTAACGTTGATAAATCAGATCACCGAGCTTAGCATGAAAGGACTCGACCCATAGGATTTCTATCCTGGAAAATCCATGGACCGCGCTCTCACCCAAAGGATCAAGGACACTTACGGAGATGTCGAGAAGGGAACGCAAGGCTACAATATATCTTCTATCCAAAGAGGCTCAATGTGCCTTGCCTGTCAATTGATTGTAGGAAATTTAGTTCACAAGAACCAACCCACCCAAGTGACTAGTTTTGTAGTCGACCTCGTAGGAAAGTGTGAGGAGGGCCTACAAATGAATTGGGTGAAGTACCTCATAAACCAACTAGAAATGGACTACAGGGAAGTGCAATATCAAGGATATGAGTTCCACTTCGGCTGGATTCTAATCCTGATCACTTTCATCGCATGGGAGATGCGGGAAGGTGTGACCTTCCTGGACATCGAGCCCTTTGAGCCTCTGGCCGCAAAGTTCAGTACATTGTGTTATTCCAGTGACATGAACAAGCAATGGCAGTCATATGTTGTGTTCCATACATATTACAACCAGTTGAAGACATCCATCCAGTCCAAGCCTCACATCATGTCGAATACTCTCCACAAGTTTTGGCCTTTAATGAAATTCAACATGGACCGCCTTTTCATTTATATTACAGCATGCGCTGATGAGCATAAGAAGAAAATTCAGTCCTAATACAATCTAATAGAGGAGGACTTAGAAGATATCACCATGGACTAGTCGGCGAACCTCCTCATTCTAGCAGACCCTGCGGAGATATCCGATATAAACAGTCTAGAAGCTGCGCAGGATACACCCGGACCAAGACAAAGAAAATTGACGAGGTTCAAGATTTAGACAGTGCATCTGAGAAGACTGCTTCCATCTCACCAAATCAAGGAGGTGATGGTGAAGAGATAGATGGTGTAGAAGTTGAACAGAAGAAAGGTGAGGTTACAAAACCTAGAGACGAGGAGGACCCATCAAAGAAAAGGAAGGTTTCCCCATCGAAACCCTCCTCCTGGAAGAAAGTGAAAGCAACCAGGACAAAATTTAAGACTACCCTCACATAAGATGACTTCAATTTCATTGTAGCATCCCTGAACTACGCTTCGTTGGAGATAGAAGAGAAGAAAAAGGCTAAGCAGGAGGAAATATACAATCAAATTAAGGACGAGCTCCAAGGAGTGCAATAGGCACTACAATCCATCCGCGCAGTTTCCACTGTGCCTATACCATTGGAAACACTAGAACTGGGAGATGAGCCAGATCAACTCCACCAAATTTCTAATTCTATTGAAGTTCGCCTTCGACGAGCATAGGAAGAAACAACGCAAGCCACCTAGGCTTTAACACAAGTATAGGGAGACCGTTTATATCAACGCGGTGCTGAAAAACAAGAAAGGCTTGTTCTCCAAGTGAAGTGGGATGAAGAAAAGGAAAAACTACAACAAAGCAAGGAACAGTTGCTCGTTGAGTAACTCGAAGTAAAGGAAAAGGTCAATAGAGTACTTCTCCCTGTGACAGTTGTAGAAGTAAAGGCTGAAGAAAGAGTCCCACAACAGGTGGCACAACTTGAAGAATTAATTCAACAACTACAACAATGCATAACAGATTTGGAGCTACGCACAGTGCCTGAGACCTCACAAGACGTAAGAGACCTAAGGGAAGCAACTGCCCGTAGCACAATTGACAGACTAAAATCTCTTTCCATGGAATGCAAGCAGCTAAGTAACCGTAGTGCCCACACATATGAGAATCTTGCTGAGAAACTGGAATTTTAGGCACTGGAGTCACAGCTCCAGGAAGCCAAGAAACACACAGACACACTACATGTGCAATTGAAGGACCTGTCAACTATAGAGAGAATGAAGAGATCTCAAGAGAAACGCCTCACCCAATAGCAGATCCATACGATCCAAAGAAAAGTTATGGAAGTCACTCAATGGCTCCAACCAATACAAGACAAGGCATGCCAGTTGTTCACAGAGGTTGAGAGTCGAGGAGCAGAGCTCGAACAGGTTGTCATTGTAGTAGAACAACGCCTAGAAGTGTCAGTTAACGATGCAGTGATCCTGGAGTTCACTGAGAAAGAGGCCATAGAAAAGCAGTAGGTCGAATCAACTCGATCCAAACTTGAAGCATTCAAAGCATAACTGATTAGAACAGAGTGACTCGAGACGAGTCACAGGTGAGTGTTGGGGGCCTGTTGGCCCTTGACCAAGTTTTTGGAAATCCTTGGTCATGTTGACCTATTTTGGACTTTGACAGCCTGTCGAATAAGGAGAGCAAGATGAAGTGGAGATCACAGGATCTTGGCCTCTTTCTGGGTCCTTTTTGGGTTTTGGGAATATGTAATGGGATTGGGATGTCGACTCATGGGTTTTACCCATGCTTAGGCCTATTTTTAATGTATAAATAGATGTCTAAGCGATATATTAGATAGTTTTTTATCTATGTGATCGAAGAGCTAGATGCATCTATGTGATTTTGTATGAATGGTTAAGTTCTAGACCTATGTGCTATTTGTAGACTGTGTGGGACTTACAGATTTAAGTGCAAGTCATTGTAGCAATATTGTAGAAGGTTTAGTGATGTAACGCAAGGAAGAAGGATCTAGTGAGTTGCGCAGATCTTCTGTCCTGTGTAGAGTTATGGTTTTGAGGCTCTGTGCTTGTAACTGATTGACTGAAGGCAATAAAGAAGAACAATTGGTCGATGTAGCCCCAGGGTGGGGGTGAACCACGTAAATACTGTATTATGCTACTTTGTGCCTTGCCTTGATGTGTTCGCATGTTATTTACTAAGTGCTTTGATGTGTTTAGATAAATATACTTATGCTTTGTGCTTATGATATGCGAGAATGTTAGATCTTATCTATATAACTATGCTTAGTTCTTGATCTTCTCGATCTGATCTATTTATCTATGATAAGTGCTCAAATACGTTAGATCTGGATGAATGTTGCGATGCTCTGTTCTATCTGCGAAGTTGATATTGACTGCGTATTGATGAACTGACGACACTAAGTGCTCTATTAAGTTATATAATCACAGATCTGTGTCCCATCTAAGGTTGCAGACACTTGATTCCTACAACCACCCCTACCTCTACCTCGGGGGAGACTTCATCTACTTTGCAGGTGTTGCCAAAAGGGCCGGTAGTTAGGGTTTTGTTGGTGCGTTGTTGTAGCATTGAACCCTGGGTCTGCCCTTGTGCCAACAATACCCACCCAGTGGAAACTCATCCTAAAGGGGAATCAACTTACTAGGACATCATGTCACCCTCCTAGGTCTGAGCAAGTTAAAGAGCATAATTTTGAAGAAAACGTTATGAAATGAAGGAGAATTTAGTGCAACATATTCAAGTGCTTCAAAATTGGAGTGACACATACCATGATACCCAGAACATTACCTCATGGAGAAAGACTTACTATTACTTCAGGACCAGGCTAGTGGGATGGACCCTGCTACTCTTGATAGGTGGGTTGCACTGAAGAACATATGGGCCCTCCAGAGCCATGCTCAAGTCATTTGTCTCTCGAAACTCCATGTCTAGACCTGTGGGCCTCAAGACATGATCACCTTAGTTATCCCTAGGATAGGGATAACATCTGGCTCTAACTCGAGGAAATGTTCTCACCATAGAGTGCATGAGAACCTCAACATCTCTGGCATGGCTTGTATCTACTAGATCTCAACAAATGTATCAGTAATCATTAGGGTTTTGATATCACCCCTCATTCATATATGATATAGTGTAAAAACATAAGCATGCATATATACAAAATGAAAGAATACAAATTGAAACTACACTACACTAGCATGATATGCAGATGGTATATACAATGGATGCAAATTCCTAACTTGCATGTACTTACTTGTGAAGTCAAGTCTCTACCCCATGGTGGGGTTTAAGGAGACGCCCACTAACCGATAATGGGTGTTTTATTCCTTCCAACGTGGATAAATAGTAGCCATAATTAACCGAATTCATTTTGATTCTAAAAGGTCCAAGCCAAAACTGTGCATTCCCTTTAACATTAGTAGGCTCTCCTTTATTAGTGTCACACATTCATACCGTATCTCCCTCTTGATACTCTTTTGTTGCAAGCTTGGTTGATTCTTGTATAACCCTAGTATATTGTCTTGAGGGAGGAGGGTGGGATTCAACTGTAAGGAATTCTTGTTGGCTTGGTTTGATCAATATGTCATCATCACCTTTCTTTAGTAATTTAATGGTTCCAACTTCCTTGTCCTTATATTTATCTAACAATTGTTGATATTCTTCCCTTTTCAGCCATTGTATCGCATCAAACTCTTCCTCTGAAGTGAAAGGTAAATCCTCTGGAGAAAATATAGGAAGGTTTTCCTTGTTTGGATCATGTTTTACATTGGTGTCAACATCATTATTAATTTCTTGCACATGGGATTTGGCCATTGGAATATTTGGAAGGCGTTCAATTGTCCCATTTTTCATAGGAACATTGATGTAGGTTAGGTCCATCTCTAATGTTCCTCCCAACATTGTAGCAAAATTCCTGGACAAAAGAATTCCCCACACATCAGGGACATCCACCACCACAATATCCATGTGGATCACTCTCTCAGGATATCTACTAAGGTGTACTTCAACATTCTCAACTACCCCATGAGTGGGTATGGCCCTGGATTCACAACTGCATACATTCCTATAAGGTCGTGTGGCCTTCAAGCATAACTTCTCCATGATTATGTTGGCCCTAGACCAAGTTTTGTGGAAACTTTGGTCATGTTTGACCATTTTTGGGACTTCGACAAGATGGACGAAGATGGAGTGCCCAGGTGAAGCGGAGCTCATGGGATCTTGCCCATTTTGTGAGATTTTTGGGTTTTTAGGGTTTATGTAACAGGTATGGGATGTCATACCATGGATTTACCCATGCTTAGGCCTCTTTTGTAATGTATAAATAAGTATCTAGGTGATGTAAGAAAGGGTCAATGGCTTAGTGCTAATATTAGCTATGTGTAAGAAGATTTGTTAAGGCTTGCAGAGCTAAGTGCAAGTGTTTTGTAAGTGCTTGGTGCAGACATACTATGTAAGGCTTTGTTCTTTGATACAACTCAGGGAAGGAGGATCTAGTGAGGTGCACACAGATCTCCTATCCTATTTGGAGTTGGCGTTCTGGCTTGGTGAATGTAAGAAGATTGGGAGAGACTAATAAGAAGAGAAGAAGATTGGTGGACGTAGCCCCAAACTGGGGTGAACCATGTATATCCTATGTCGATGTGCTTTGTACTATGATGTTAATGTTGTTTATGTATTTAATTGCTTAGTGTAATAATGTTGGTGTATAATAGGTAGATCCATTGATGTTTAGTGCTTTATACATGAATGAATGATTAGATATGCTTTGATGCTATGTGTTGAATTGCTATAGGTTCTTGATCTTGGTTGTTACTGTGTCGATCTGTAAAAAGGGTTTATTCTATGATGTGAATAAGGGTTAATGTTAGGAACCAAATATCAATATAGCATAGAAAAACCTCACAAAAAGTACTCAATGCCTTGAAAAAGAGATAATTTCAGATAATAAGCCTCTTCGAGGGGGCAACCTCCTTTTACCCCACTTAAATGTTCAAGTACAAGATGATTCAAAATGAAAATGTCTACTTGGTATATATAGGAGACTAGG
>SNQJ01S0014780.1:151790-182178 GCA_010110895.2 Picea sitchensis
TCAAAATGAAAATGTCTCCTTGGTATATATAGGAGACTAGGAGGTATAATTACAACTAATGGCCTAAATATGACATAAATAAAATAACATTACTAATATAATATGCCCCAATTAAGGGGTAATGAGCCAATATTAGGGCTTAATAGTTAAAGACTAATGAATGTTAATTGCTAAGTGCTCTATTAAGTATTGTGATCACAGATCCATCTCCCAACTAGGTTGTAGACACTTGAGTCCTACAACCCCCCTACCTCTACCTCCAATGAGACTTCATCTTCTTCGCAGGTGTTGCCGAAAGGGCCGATAGTTATGGTTTTTTTGGTGTGTGGTTGAAGCATTGAACCCTGGGTCTACCCCTATGCCAACAAATGTTTCTATTGCTGGGACCTAAAACTATGATTGCTAGAAACTGAAGAAAAGAGAAATATTTGTGTGTAGATCTGTTGTTGTAGTGCACAGTAATCTACTTGAATTGTGAAGATCTGTGCTAAGAAAGAGAGGCTAGATCTGAAGAAAAAAAGGTAAGATCTTAAATCTTTTTTCTCTGGTAAGGGTAAGATAAGTGAAATTTTTTTCTTCGAAAGTATGAATCTAGGTATGTTTGATAGATCTTGTCCTAGTCTAATAACTAGGGCATGGCTAGAAGAAAGAGTTGATCTGAATAAAATTGATAGATTTAGTGAAAGATATGTTATTCCTATGCATAGAAAGAAGTTTTGGACTAACAAATGGATGCAGGACCCTAGAAATAATTTTTGCAGGTTGTAGGTCCATTACTATGATCCCAATGCGTAGTACAAGAAAGGTTGGGGATCGTTTAAGAGAAAGAGAATATTGACACTTTGTTATAGTTGCAGAAGACTGGGACATCTTGCTAAGGAATGCCCTAGTAGAGGTCCTATTTGTCTTTGTTATAAAGTTGTTGTTCATGAGGTTTTGGATTGCCCTAGAATGATTGCTAAAGTTGAAAAGATGAACCTAAGATAAGAAAACCATGAATAAGGTCAAGAAACCAAGGATATGCTAGAGAACCAGAAAGAATAAGAGACTATGTTATTACAACTAAAAGAAACAATGAATGATCACAGAGACATCAATTTGCTAGAGATATTAAAAGAGAAGAAGTGCATAGAAACAAGAATAGGAGACTTCGACATAGATTGTGTTATGGATGAAGAAGCACAGATGAATATCATCCCAGAAAGCACTTGGGAAATTTTGGGAAAGACAGCTATGATTCCTTCATTAGGAGGGATAGGATTGTTTAAAGGAAATATGATAACCCTATGTGGAAGACTTACTCATGTACCTATGATTTCTCATGGAACATCGACCCAAGAAGAATTTGAAGTCATTAAGTTTGTTGAGAACAATGCTCTTTTTGCACTTTTGTTAGTAAAGACCTGGATTGAGAAATATCAAATCCGGAGGAAATAAGATGAGAAATCCATAGAACAGAAAAAGAAAGAATTAAGGGACTTCATAACTAGAAAAATAGAACGACTAAGAGAGAAACAAGAAGACAAGTCGAAGCAATTGAGGGCCAGAGACCTAGCTGTTGAAGTTGAAAGAACACAAGAAGGCTTAAAGAACCTATCCATGCAGGAGAGAAGAGCACCTACCCCATAAACAGTAAGAGAAGAAGTATCATGTCTGAACCTTCTGATAGACCCTAAGCAGTGCGAAGTTACTATGCTAAGAGAAGATAAGAAAAAGAATGGAAAGAGGAACCCAAAGACTCAAATCACAGGAAAGAAGGCCAGAAAGCTCAGTAAGAAGAAAAAAAAGTTAGAAAAATTGCAGGAAGTTCCAGAGAGGACTTTGCAAAAGGAAGGCCTACAGAACTTGAACCTCCCCGAAATAGCAGAACAACGTAGACTGACACTTCGCCATGGCAAAGTAGTATGACCATTGGAGGCATATTGACCATTAGAACGATGCTCTGGAATGGCTAGAAATGAAGTTATGGTCGGAACGATCACCATTGGACTGTTGGGACCACACCATAACGGATGGAATCGTATTGATTGATGCTTTTTGATCCATTGGAGGAACCCGTTACGACATTGTTTATTTAATCCATTGAATGACTCACCAGGGACACTTTTTCAAATTGTGATTATCTAAGCTAACAGAGAACTAATTTCTATCACGTTGTGCTTTTGAGACCTCACCACCCGTTTTTCTTACCTTGAATGTTCAGTCGCCTACCTGAGTTATTTGTTTACGAGCGTACAAGTCGGGCAACCTTGGCACAGTAGAGAAATCGGTAGAAGAAATCTTGATCGACCTTATGGTTGAGAAGGTCATGTCCATAGGAGTACATGCCTCGTCGACGGCCGGATTTCAAGCCTCCCCTCAACTACACATTGATCTAGCCGAACAATGATCGAGAAAAGAAGCAAGCACTATGATGACCTGGCGAACACGAAGTTGATCTCATCGGTCTTGCCCGACTACATCCCACCTCTAGCTGGTGCTGTTAGTCGTGACAACATCCCATGTGAATTTGAGTACACGCTCATCACTGCGTACCTCTCGAAAGGGATATGCACAGTCAGCGTGTAGCTAGGACTAATCCCTCATCTTAAGATCAGTGATTTCAACCTTGGAGACAGGAATAATTATGCGTTGCTCGCACCGCATCAATACCTAACCAAGAAAATTGGGAAGAATCCAAAGATAGTCCCCCAACCATGGATTAATGAGATCACAAGGTCCACCATCTTAAACATCATGAAGATCCCCCACTTCGGTAAACATCAGGAGGTTAATGTGTGCGTTAAAATCCTCCTGTCGTGCTACCATGGAGGTTATCTTTGGTTAGATAGGCACGTGATTGTGGATACGGAATTGATCCACATGATCATTGGACTGAGCATGTAGGGACTGGACCCTCAACAATTATATCCAGGGAAGGTTGCAGGTCACTCCCTGGAGCAGTGTATAAGGGAAAACTATGGTGATGTGGAGAAGGGGAAGTGAGTCTACAAGGTGGCCTCCATCCAAGATGGTGCAGTGTGCCTAGCTTGTCAACTAATTGCTAGCAAGCTTGTCAGGAAGAACATACAAACAAAAGTTACGTGGTTCATCGTCGACCTCGCAGAGAAGTGCGTCGAGGGCATGCAAATGAATTGGTCGAGCTACCTCGTCAATGAGTTGGATAAGGACTACCGCGAAGCACAGGACCAAGGCTATGAATTCCACTTCAGCTGGTTATTCATTCTCATAGCATTTGTCTCTTGGTAGATGCCAAAGGGAGCAACATTCCCAGAAGTTGAGCCATCATAACCATTGGCCACAAGGTTCACCACCTTGTGGTATACAAGTGACATGGTGAAGTAGTGGAAATCAAATGTGTTGTTTCACACTTACTACCTACAGCTCACACATGCCATTGATTCATTCCCCTGAATGACCTCAAACACCTTGCATACTTACAGGCCACTAGCAAAGTTCGGTACAGACCGACACTTCATTTACATTACTGCGTGCAGGGACAAAAGCAAGGAGGAGCTGCAGTCTTACTACAAATTGAGTAATGAAGACATGGAGGAGATAACTAAGGAATGGTTGGTTGAATTCCTTGTATCAGTCGAGCAGAGAGAGATCTTCGACCCCGACATCATTGGATGCCCTTTGTTCACCTGGATGGAGTGGGATGGACCAAGAAGTGCTAAGAAGAAGAAGAAAAAGGAAGAAGTGCAAGAGATAAACAACACATAAGAGGAAGTTGCATCTGAATCACTTGGAGGAGGAGGAGGTGATGAAGTAAACCAAGAGGAGGAAGGGGAAGAAGACAAGAAAGAAAAGGGAGAAGTAACACTACCAAAGGAACCCCTTACAAAGGTTGAGATATCAAAGAAAAGGAAGGTTTATCTGAAAAACACTCAACACAGAAGAAGTCACGAGCCAATAAGCCTCAGTCGCAGAATGTGCTCATAGTGGATGATATTGACCTCATTATCACAGTTGTAGTAGATGCTTTGGAGGATATCTTGTAGCGAAACAAAGCAAAGCAGGAGACAATGTATGACATAATTGAGGTAGAGCTGAAGGGGGTACAACAAGCTCTCTATTCGAGCCACGCAGTGTCTACTGCACCATCATCATCATAAGTTGTAGGATTGGGGGATGAGCCCACCCAACTACAAAGGATAGTAGATGCTACATAGGCTGGCCTTCGTCGAGTACAGGAAGAAAAAGAACAGGCCACAGAGGCCTTGAAGCAAGCAAAGGAGGAATCCCTAGAGTAACTTTGGGTTGTGCAGTAAGAAAAACATGACATGAGAGCGAAGTTTGAGGAGGACATAGAGCATATTCAGAGAGAAAAATACCAGTTGCTCGCAGAGGATACTGCGGTCAAGGAGACAGTGGCTAGAGCACTTCAATTTGTGTCGGGCTTGGCCAACATGGAAGAATATACAACTGAGATCCAAGTGGGAAAGCTCGTTGAAGCCATTTAGCAGCTTCAATCAAGAGTATCTGAGTTAAAACTGCAAGCAGTGTCGAGCACTCTACAAGAAGTGCAGGATCAGAGGGAAGAAAATTCCAGGAGCACAATCAAACAAATCAAGGCGTTGGCTTCAGAATGCAAGAAACTAAGTAACCAAAGTGTGCATACCTATGAGTGCCTTGTAGAAGACTCAGAACTGAGGACATTGGAGGCACAGCTCCAGGAGGTGAAGAAACAGGCGTCTACAATGCAAGCACAGTTGAAGCTTCTTAAAGCAGTGGAGAAGATGAAGAGGGCACAAGAGTAGCGCGCAGTTCAGCAGCAAGTCACTGTCATCCAGAGCAAAGTGATGGAGGTGACATAGCAACTCCAGCCGATGCAAGATGAAGCCTGCACCCTCTTTGAAGAGATCGAGGGACAAGGATGACAACTGGAACAGGTGGTCGCAAGAGTGGAACAGTGCCTAGAAGGGCCTATCACTGAGCAAGTCATTCAAGAGTTTGTCGAGTAGGAGGCTCTGGCAAAGCATCAAGCCGAGGTAGCTCGAGCTAATCTCAAGGCCTTCAAAGTAGTTTTTCCCATATCAGAGTGACTCGGGATGAGTCACATATGATTGTTGGGGGCATGTTGGCCCTCGACCAAGTTTTTTGGAAACGTTGGTCGTGTTTGACCATTTTTGGGACTTCGACAGGATTTTTGGGTTTTTAGGGTTTATGTGACGGGTATGGGATGTCAGACCAAGGGTTCACCCATTCTTAGGCTTCTTTTGTAATGTATAAATAATTATCTAGGCGATGTAAGAAAGGGTCGATGGCTTAGTGCTAATATTAGCTATGTGCAAGAAGATGTGTTAAGGCTTGCAAAGCTAAGTGCAAGCATTTTGTAAGTGTTGGGTGCAGATAGACTATGTAAGGATTTGTTCTTTGATACAACTCAGGGAAGGAGGATCTGGTGAGGTGTGTGCAGATCTCCTGTCCTATGCAGAGTTGGCATTTTGGCTTGGTGCATGTAAGAATATTGGGAGAGACTAATAAGAAGAGAAGAAGATTGGCGGACGTAGCCCCACACTGTGGTGAACCAGTATATCCTGTGTTGATGTGATTTGTACTATGATGTTAATGTTGTTTATGTATTTAATTAATTAGTTTAATAATCTTGGTGTATAATAGGTAGATCCATTGATGCTTAGTGCTTTATACATGAATGAATGATTAGATATTCTCTGATGTTATGTGTTGGATGGTTAGAGGTGCTTGATCTTGGTTGTTACTGCGTCGATCTGTAAAAAGGGTTTAATCTGCGATGTGAATAAGGGTTAAAGACATCATGTTAGCACCTGCTCCTGAATCATGCATACATTTGTTAAGGCATTTTTCATTTTCTAATAATTTCATGAAGAAAGGTGGGTATCCATCATACTGAACCCTAAAATGGTCTACTTGTAACATGATAGGAGGGTACATTGGCTCATCTGATACTTTGAAAAAAAAAATGAACCTTTTATATATGGAACCTTGATGACTTCCTTTAGTGGAATGGTCACGTTCATTTTGGCCAATGCACCTTCAGGGTCAAAATTCAAATCAATCTTGTCATTTTTGGGAGGATTTATAGGGAGAAGAATGGTCATAGGTGGAGGCCTTAGTTGTGAGGTTGTAGGTCCAGTAAAGATAGGTTGTGATGCAGGAGCATCACCAACAATGCACAAGCATAGGACAATGTTGATGGGGCCTAAATCCCTTAACTCAACAGTAGGAACCAAACCCACCACTCAGGCCCAATTAGACTCTGTAGTGTTTAAGATGGAATGGTTCTTGAGATCTTGAGATCCAGCCAAATTATTGATGGGCTTTGTGTTTTCTTGTGAAGGCTCTTCCTTCAGTTGGGACTATTATTTTATGTATCTTCTCTTAGGTGTGAATGGTCTGAGAGACACAAGCCAGCATAAACCAACTTGACAAGTAACATTATTGAGTTTTAACTACTGGGGAAGAGGTTGAGCTTGGGGTAACCCGTTGCTCAAACATGAAAATAATGATTCTATGCCAAAGGATCTAGTACTAATACATTAACCAAATGAGCATTCAATTGTTGTCTGAGAACACTAATTAATAGAAAGAAAAACACGCATGTAATCAAGATCATGGTAAGCAAAATAATTCATCTACCATAACATTCATCACATAATGACACAACGACTTATCTTCATCATTTAAACAAAGAACATCAAAACATTGCACCAGATAACTTGACAACAAAATCAAATGCTCTTACTCATTTACTGCATCATTCATGGAACATGATAGGAAGTAGTTCTTATCCAAGTCCAATCACATACATCTGATGAAAATAGCTTGTCTTTGGTTCAAAAGGACTTCTCAATTCATAGCAGTCTCAAAATAATTCTTAACAACCAAAAAAGAAAGAGTTATTACAACAACCATCGACCCTTTGTTCATTGGTCGAAGTCTCTATTTATAATATAAAGTTTAACTATAATTAACAGCTAAATATAGTTCAATCCAAACAAAAATCACCACGTGGCGTGACCATCCAACATCTCCTTCAACAGTCCACATGAGATGTCTCTTGAAAAGGGCGACTTCTTTCATATTCAGACTAGCTGATAAGCAGATCTTCACAGGTTTGAGCCCATGGGAATCTGTGTTGTTCCATCGGGGCAACATATATTCCTCTGATATCCACTCCATGCACTCGGTACTTCACCAAACTTGAGTTCAATTGTTGCAGCATGGCTTGAGCTCTGATCGAGTGTTCTGTAAATTGTTGCACTTGCCCTGGCTTTGCATCGGTGACCTTTTCACACTCTTCAACCCATAGTGAGTATTTCTTGGCATGTATCTTGAACACATCGCTCAAATTGATAAATTCATCTAGAGTGCCAGACTCAGGGAGACCAATATCTCACGTCGCTCCTTCGACTGATGCTTTGGTGTTTCTTTTGAGTTCTTCGGCAAGATCCTGAAGCAAGATTTATTCAACAATCGGGGAATTTTCCTACAATCGGGATTGAGGTAGTTTAGCGATCGCGTAATATAATATAAGTTATCAATGAACAAAATGGACTGATACGTACCTGTGGATATGACTAGTCCCGATCATTTAATACTTACGTGATCCCAGTTGCCTTCTGAAAGACTTGCGATGTCTTTGTTTGCATCGCTGCTCCTCTTTGGTTTCAATGAGTTATGTCATCATGTGTCAGGGTGGAAAATAAAGTATGATGGACATGAGCATTGGGATCGTCATAGTAACCCTTCGACCTTTGGGGCTGGGATAAGACGTCGGAGTGGAGCATGTGCGTGTATGCTCCCAAAAGGATAAATACCATAATAAGGAAGTCATTAAATGCCTCCAGGATCCGTATTACCAAGTGTGTCAAATATCATTCATCAATAATGGAAGCTAGGAAGTTTAAAGAGATAGGGATGACCATACCATACATTCCCTGCAACCCCGATCGACGATGTTTTACGTGTTCTAGATCACATCTGTTGAGTAGTTGTGGCATGTTTTAAACTTTCAAACATCATGTCGTGAGGCGTGAGTGTTTAATTGTCACTCTCTGTTTCACTCCTTCACTTCCTTATAAATTCCTGGAGTTCTGTGGAGAATTCTACGCATAAGCCGAGCCCATACTCTTGTAATTTTGGTTTGGTGAGTTCATATTGGTGCAATCCTTTGTAGTAGTCTTTATCATCTGTAGATGCCTAAGCTTCTATGTTGTTACATTATGGGGTCTCCTCCCAACATGATGTGGGGTCTGTGAGGTAGTCGGAGTGCCAGGTCCGAGCCCCAACACACCTGGGACTCTTTCTTATTGGCTTGCCATGTACCGGAAAATCCTATAGGAGGTACAAGCTTTTTCTTGGAGATGGTGTCAGCATCTCCAGAAGAGCTCGAGGTGGAAGAAGATACGTCTAAAAGAGGTATACTGGGAATCGTGCCTTCTTAGAAGCCAAAACCACGAAGAAGAGGGAGGCCTATAAATGATATGAAAAAAGGGGAGGAAGGCCTCCTCTTGGCTAAGCTAAGCGTACATCCAACCATTGAAGAGTTTGTGAGGTTTACCTACTGGTCGAAGCTAGGTGGGACTACCAGTATGGGAGGCAGGAGATGAAAGGGAAAAGAAAAATCACCAGTTTCTCCCATCGAAAATCCCGCTCAGCAGTTAGAATGGGCTAAACTTGTGATAGCCGAACTCTACCAACAAAATAGAGAGCTGGGGCATCAGTTGGATGCAAAATACCAGGAGGTACCGTCGTTGCAGGGTCACACTAGAAGAATGGTTTGGATGCAGAGACGGCTTCGGGAAGCACAAGATACAATTGTGCAACTATGCAAGGTGCAGTGGACGACGGAGGAAAAGAACATAGTGCAAGGCCCGAGTAGTAACCTGGGGAAAGGTTCATGTGTGGGAGAGGCTTAGTGGGTGATCTGGTGCTTTGCATTCTTCTGAGTGACACTTGGAGAAATTTCCTTTTTTTCTTTTTTGTCGTGAAGATATTCGTGGTTTCATTATCACCAGGCCAGTTGGTCATGGTATCGGTGTGGCTTAGTTGTATGTGACCAGAACTTGGTGGGGGCCTTTAATACTAAATATCGGAAGTGTTTTAAATGTATTACGCTTTCTTATGGATGAAAACAAAAAATTAACTGTGTTTTCTTATCACAAATCATTAGATTGCACAAATTACTAGATTTTGTAATCGTCATTGTTGTATTGTGGGTCTGTTGATACAGTTCCTTTTGTAAAAATATGATATCAATTTATGCTTACGTGGTGTTATCAATCCTGGATCATTAGAAACATTTAAATACGAAAGGCATTGTTGGTAGGTAAGGATTCTTACTTGGGACCTCACTCACGTCGAAAACACTAATAAAGATTAGATACTACGGGTGCCAAAATTGGACAATACCGAAAGTAGGAAAAAATAATGTAAGGTTTTTCTTTGCGGGCTAGCACATTATAATGTCTTTGATGCTGAAAATACATCGAGGGTCAGTGATGTCACTCTTCCTTTTGCGCAGCGCTTATTACTACATCTTTTTTTCAAAACCAAATGGATCGACCTTCGGAAAAATCCTTCCTAGGGTTTATTCATAGGAAAGAAACGCTTTGATTGGCTGACGTCAATGACAGTCGACATTTGGCTGCTTTGACTTCCCAAACAATTTTTTGCCACCTTTAACTTTTTCTGATGCCGAATTTCTCAAGTGAGTCAGGGAAAATTCTAGGTCGTCGATTCCTTGAGTAGTAATTAAGTCTCTTCCAGAGTTAAGATGAATCTTTGTTGCATATTCAAGTAGTCTTTAATTAATTCGATTATGAAACATATAAGATAAGTGAAGGTATCAGTTTCATATTGAAATGAAAACAGTCAATGCAAAAGATTGAGTGGTGCCCAAAAAACATAAATGATCACAGACTTTTTTTTGGGTGTGTTGAGCACTCAACAAATGGCAATTCATTGGGTGAATGAAAAATCTTTGTTCCTCTTTCATTTCCCTTGAGGTATTACCGAACCACAAAGTAGATATCTCTGACACTTCTTTTATTCTTATTAACCGAAGTTATTATTTTTATTATTATTATTTTATTTTATTTATTGGAAGTATTGTTTTAGGGCTTGGCCATTTACTGGGAGGGCATCAGGTTCCCCCATCAAGTTTTGTAACCTATAAGTACCTGCCCCAATTTTCTCGGCTACTTGGAAAGGCCCAAGCCATAGGCTATGAAACTTGGAATGTTTCCCTTTGGTTTCATTTGCCCTATCCCACTTCAGGACTAAGTCTCCTACCTCAAAGCTCTTTTCTTTAGCCTTATGCTTATCGAACCATCTTTTCACTATCTATTGGTGAGCCAAGAATTTTGACTTAGCCTTTTCTCTCTCCTCTTCCATCATGAGCAGAGTATTGATTCTTTGTTGCATGGCTGATCAGGATTCCTCATTGGAGTCTTGGGCCAATTGAAGAGATGGCAGATAGAGCCCGTTTGGGAGGATGACTTCTTGCCCGTAGACCAAAAAGTATGGACAATTCTCTATAGCTTCCTTTGGTGTGACCCTATCAGCCCATAGAGCATTATGAAGTTGGTTATGCCAGTTCCTTTGGTTATCTGTAACTGTCTTCTTTAGTATCCTTACCAGGTTCTTATTAGTTGATTATGCCACACCATTTCCCCGAGGGTAGTAATTTGTGGAGTACTTGATTATGATTCCTTTGTCCAGAGCGAACTCGGTCAATAGAGTAGAAGAGAAGTAAGCTGCATTATCAAAGACAAGAACAGAGGGAACACCAAACCTTTTGATCAGTTGTTGTTCTATAAATTAGATTACTACCTATTGGCAGCCAATTCACTTTTTTATCCTATCCTTATAAGCTGCCTACACTAGTGTTTTGCAACCCTTAATTTTCATCGCAATATTCGCAATAAAATGACACTATTATTTCGTGCGTTTTCTCACTTGCCCTTGTTCTCGTTTTCACGACTGCAAGTGTGAAAAATTTGATTTCGAAGTCATATTAAAAGCGTCGTTGGATTGTCACGATTACCCTTGTCTCTATGTTCATTGCGTTTCCAATTTACTTATCGTTGTACAATTGGCAAGACCCCAAGATTCTTTACTCATTTGGCATTTTTGTTGTTAATATGATTTCAATTTTTATGAGACTATGATGATTTCCTAAGGGTTGTGATTCAATCATTGATTTATTGATGGTTTAATGTATCTTGATCAAATTCGTTGGCACATTGGATTCATGAAAACTCATTGACATTATGGATTAGACCCTTGGCGTGATCATACCACACAACGCATATTTGATATGATAGAACCCTTGGTGTTGATTTTGAATCATTATTTTGGTTTCAAAACTATGCTAAGACTATGGCTCATGAAAATTTTTAATCCATTTACCATATATTGAATGGCATAGTTTTTAACACATATGCATAGTCATTTGAATAGTTATAAGCGTTGGCGGTTGTATTGTGGGTAATCACTGTTGTGCATGGGCCAAAATAGCTCCGCCACCTTCGCACGTTCTATCATAAATGTTTCCCCCTATCCCGGGTCACTCCTGGTGTTTTCGAGTAAACCTGTGAGCATTCTACCCCTGCACTTACTATGTTCAAACCCTGACCCCTGCACCTTGCTCACCGTGTTCTCCTCTCAATGGCATCGGTAGTCCGTATTGAGACGAATGGTAGTCAAGCTCTGTTACTCTTTGATAATGCCCGTAAGGATTTAGAGGATAGTGGTTGGCTCATGTTTGTACAGAGGTTCACGGCTTTCAATCTGTTTGTTGCACAACAATTCGCCCTTACCTTTGATGGGTGTAGGGCTAAAGTAGGTGACATTCAGCTTGAACTCAATGAAGAATTCATAAGCTCTGCCACAGGATTAACAGCCATGGGCCAGCGATGGTTTAAAAACTCCAAAGTCGACGAGGTGCCATGGCCTTTGCTATTTGTATCATGAAGGGTCACATCCTGTGACAAAGGTATGCCTATTTCCACACTTAAGCCCAGGTGGCACGATCTTTTGATAATGGTTAAACAATTTGTGACCTGTGAGGGTCGGTATGGATTGGTTTTTCTTTATCACCTTCGACTGTTGATGAATTTCATGGGCTATCCATTGAAAATGCCATTTTACTTCCTACGTAGTCTTTGCAAAATGGCTAAGAGGTTCAAATGCGAGAAGGCCGATAGTAGCCTGTTTCACCATGGCTTGATTAGACTCATCGTCACCCACCATTTGCACCTCCACGGCGATAATTGACAAGCTTTGTTGTCTAGAAATGGCTTTGTTGATTCAGAGTCTGTCCAAATTGACAAGTCTGTGGTCAATGAGACTAAGGTCGGGCCACCCGTGCCTTTTCATGCCCTTCTACCCTCTCCCAAACCCTCGGTCTGCCCTGATATCGACCTACTCGACATCATAACAGACAAGGCTGAGGCTGTTAAGAAGCCTGTGAATAAGAAGGTCAAGGGTAATCCTACTGTCGATAGAAAAGGTAAAAATAATGCTCGATCGATATCAAGACTTTCCCGAAATAAACCTAAACCAAATGCTAATCAAAAGCCCATAGTTCTGAGTGAAGACTCGAACTCTGATATCGAGCGCTTCCTAGCTCAAGAGTACCCTTATTCTCAAGGCCTATGCTCTGAGCCACCTTATGACTATGTTTCTAATTTGCCCCCATGCCTAAAGAACAATCCTAACTACCCAGGAATCAAGTTGCAAAATGAAACCCTCGGTGATTTAAGCAAAACCTCGACTATTACGTCAAAACTCGAACAAACATCATGCAACCAATGTGATGTGTGGCTGGAGCACTACTACACTGACGTTCCCTTATTACAATCGAAGATCAAATCTTTAGAGAACCAAGTCACAGTGCCGTCAAGAGAAAGGGACAGACTTCAAGCTAATGACAAGAAGTAGAAGACCACTGGTTCGATCATTTTTAAGAATGTCAAATCGGCAACAACCTTTGTCAATTCCAAATTATCATGACCGAGTTGTTTTCTGATTATCCAGGTATGAATTTCAATATCAATTTTGTTTTATGAATTGCTTGGATTGATATAATGAATTGGTACTTGGGTTTCGATTAGTTCTGTTCATTATTTGAAATGATTCTGTCGTAGTTTGATTATCAAAAACGATTATGATGTGGACCCTTTCTGCTAAAATCAAATGTAGTTATGATTTAGTTATGCGATTTTGTCATGCCCAGCTTAGTAGAAGCGATCAATTGGTTTTGATTTGGTGTGGTTCGCTTTAGAAAAATTCTGTTAGTTTGAATTAATGTGATCAATGAAGTTTGTTTTCGTTTAGATTTTGATTGCATATGACCTGTATATGAGATTTTTGTGCTAAAATTAGAGCACAACTATGTTTTGATTTGGTATGATTTCGTTGTGGTTGGATATCATCAGCTCTGATTTAGTTCGTATGATTTGATTTTGGAACGATTTTGTGAGCTTGAATTGGTATGATCCTTTTAATGTGTTATGCGTCATTATTAGTGACTGGGTTGATAAATTCGATGTAATCTAATAAACTCAAAACAACACTGTTGACTTCAATTAGAAACGAACGTCTCTGTTTTGTATTGAATCGATGTTCTCATTTGGATTTGGATTACATTCGACCTATGTTGAAGATCTAGTTGCTAAAAATCGTGAGGCTATACTAATTGATATGATTTTTAATAACAATTTTGTCAAACTGTTTCGATTCATTCCTGTGTGCCACGATTAGCATGATTGTTTGTATTTGTTTAATATAGTTTTATCAATTTGAAGAACGATCCTGTTGATTTTGTTTTAGTTTATGAAAATGATTTCATTGCTGTCAAGTATCTAATGCGATTCTGTTTACCTGAAACTGTGATAACAAATGGAACAGAGTACATGTATCTCTGTAATCATTTGATTGATCATAATCTTGTTTGCTCTCAAATTTTATAACAGTTTTTTATTTGAATGATTCGTTGGTTTTCAAATAGCAATTAGATACTTGTTTAATAGTTTGAATTTAATTCTTTGAGTTTTGAATTGGTTTTAATATGATTTTGTGTTCAATTTAGACCAGCTACAGAATCGCAAGATTCTGTAGCTAGTCTTAGAAATTAGATTTTTGTCAATTTTATTAATAAAATATCCTCTAATATTGTCTATTCTTGTCCTTGTTCAGGTACATACGAATTGCAATGATCAATTTGGGCATGCTGTGACAATATAGGAGATATTTGTGTGATGTAGTTTTTATTTTTAAGTTGTTAGTTTGAGTTAGAAATGGAGACTTGGGATATTTTCCCTGATTTGTGTAAACTGTTTTGATAACTCCCACAAGGATGTTTTACCCTGTGGGAGGTCTTTAAATACTTGTCAATTTTTGTAATAAATCCATCATCCTCACTGTGGGAGAACCAGACTATGGATTTATGATACAGACTAAGATGAAAGTTGATGTCTTGTAACAAATTTCGCTTTCAATATATCAAACTTTTGTTTCAAGTTTTATTCATATCATTTTGCAGTTGATTATAGACTACTTTAGCTATCATAATCTATTGCAAGTTGATGTGATCTGATTAATGTGTTATCCATATCTGATCTCTTTTATTATTTAAAAATACAACAATTACTTGTTTCAGTTAATGAATCACAGATTTCTCTTCTTCGTTAATTGAATCATTTTGTACAAATCCTTGCACGTAGATTTATCTAAATGTTATGATTTGTAAATTATAAGATTATTGTAACTTTTATGTCTTGTTTGTTCTGTTATCGATATTCCAAAGAGCATTGCTACTTACTGTTTACTAGAGGCTGGCAGATGATTGATGCGGGTTTCCTCCCATCGAACAACTGAATTGGATTCTTTACACAGGACAAATTGGAAAGCGTTATTACATGTTAGCTTATTGGTATAATTTAATTAGTATAGATAGATATATGCATAGTTTAGATTTGTAGTTAGAGTTATTATTTTAGTTGCTTAGTTTAGATAGTTCTTAGTTTATTTCTTTTTTATAAAATTATAAAAATCAAAAAACAATAGTTTTGCTGTCTTAGGACAGATTACAATGAGTTTTGTAGGTTTTCATTCAAATCTGTAATTTGTAAATAGTGTACATTTGTAATTAAATTTGATTTTGTTAGTAATTGAACATTTGATTTTATAGAATTATAGTTGTGTAGTATTAGATAGTAAATTGCATATGTTAATAGTTTAGATTTGTTTATTAATTGTTATTTTTAGTTAGATTAGTTAATTTAGAGTAGTTTTCTTTTTGTTTTCTTAGGACTTAGATCAGCTAACGGAGCCGCTAAACCCATCATGGTGGGTTATCCCAAATGGCTTGGGTTATTTAGACAACCCCAGACCGGATCCACTCTCCCAGTTGACGGACGGTCAATTTCGCCCGTCAACACTACCTTCTCGTTTACATGATTCAGAGGGATGGCCTCTGCCCATTTTTTGATATAGTCAGTGGTAGTAGGAATGTACTTGTGCAATTTTGAAGAGCTAGGTATAATCTCTCCTATGATATCCAATCCCCACTGCTCAAAATGCCTCGAAACAGTCACGGGTTGAAGCGAGACTGCTACCCTTTTCTCTTTTCCCGTGCTTATTTAACATGTCTTACAGTTTCTAGTGTAAGTATGAGCATCTTTGAATAAGGTGGGCCAGTAATAGTTGGCTCTCATAATCTTATGGGCGGTGGTGTTTCTCGAGAAATGTCCTCCGGCAGGACCATCATGAAGTTCTTTTAACACCCTATCGACATCTTTACGTTCGATACATCTCAACAACACCCCTTCATAGTTCATCCGGAAGAACGCCAAATTTATAAGGCTATATTGTGTAGACTTTAATATGAGGGCTCTCCTTTCTATGGGGTTGAGCTTTTCAGGACAATTCCCATGATATAGAAGATAAGCTAAATCCTTGTACCAGGAGTCTTGTCCTGGGGAAATGTATGCTACTTCACCACACCATAGTTCTATTTCATTTTCCCACCTGGAATCTTTATTTACTGGATTTTGGGCTTCGACTACGAGCTTCCACAAACCTTGTCCTCTTACTAGCTTGGCAGGTTTTATATCTAGATCAAATTCCTGGACTACTGCCATCTAGTTTCCTCTTCTTTCTCCCATTTCTTGTTGGGTAAACAAGGATCGGACTGCAGGGTGTGGCACAATCACCTTAGTGTGATTCTTTAGAATGTAATACCTGAAGTGCTTCACTACCTTATAGACCGTGTAGGCCTTCTTTTCTATGGTAGGTGTTGTTCCAGAGTATGTACTTAAGGCTTAGAAGTATAGTTTCTAGGCATCTGAAAGTGAGTAAAGGGTAAAGAAGGAAGAAGTGTCAACCTTCGGCAAGGGAAGCTAGGGTTGATTTCTAGGTTGTCATTGTCTAGCTTCCAATTGTTCCTGGATGTTTATGTCCCTTTCAATCGTAGCCCATGAACGTTCGAGTTCTACCCAGGTAGTGGCTATTTTAATAATAATATCGAAAAGATTCAAGGCGATATGTGTTTGGTCTGATAGTCTAGGTTCGATATTAGGTTGTCTAGTCATAGGGACAGTCATAAAGGAACAGAGAAATGAGAAACAATTTCAAGATTTTTTGAGATGTTGTCTCGATTTCGGTCCTATAAAGGAGATTTTATAGCTCCGGTAGTGAAGATAGGGCGCAAACCAAAGCCCCTTTCCCGTAACTGAGTTATATTTTGATAAATGTGTATGAGGTGTAAGAAAACATTGAGTTGTCTATTATGTGAGGCTCCTATCAAGGGAGAATCTCACTTGTAAACAGAAGAAGAAAAAGATAAAGAAATAATCTGATGAAGCATGAAATATATATAGAAATCTAAAATGTTCACTGGTCTTGTACCTGCTGATAGCCGGTACAGAGGAAAAACGATAAACAATATAGAAAACTAAAATTGATTCACTACAATAGAAGTTTCACTAAGTTATAGGGAAACATTCACCAGATACATATATGAAATGAAATTAAATATGAAATACAAGGAAACAAACTCATAACATAGTCGTGACAGAATCGAGAATATTTGGATTTGCCTTATATTGATTCTTAGGGGAGAAAACCTCTATTACAATCGACCCAAAAAGGTCCAGCCCTTGTTCTTTCCTTCTATTGTATATTTATACAGATTTACATATGATGGAATCTCAATCATTCCAGGATTTTCAGTTACAACAAGAAGGAGATCAATCATTTCATTTCTTTATCTCTGTCTTTATTTGGTACCAGAAGCCTGCCCCCTCGCATGCTCGGTACAAGTGACACATTTTTCCACCAGCCGAGATATCAACCTAGAAGGTTTTGCTTGACAATCAGCCTAAAAAATATAACAATCTCTGACTAATTGTGGCAACCTTTCTTCCATTTGTCGGCCTAGGGTGTCGATAGCGCACAATCGCACACTTGGTTTAATAACCCATTTATCTATTTGAACTATTTTTGCCAGATTTATTTGTGAGACTTCGGCTGAATCTGTTTCTTCTTTCTCATTTACATCAAGCAATACTTTCGCTATATTCATTTGGCACAGTGTCTCAGCATTGCTGATGCAGGAGCATCGCTCCATGTCAGCCAACCAGCTAGCCAGCCACGTCAGCGCACATGCATTCAAAGCTGACGGGACGCGCAGCCTCATTTGAATTTGAATTGAATGTAATTTAATGTGCTTAGGCTATTGAGCCAGGAAAGCCATGCCTTTGCACAGGCTGTAGATAAGATAGGCATTTAATGTGTGTATGGTTGAGATCTAGATCCGATTCTGGACTAGACAGACCATTCATTGTAATTGAATAGGGTAGGTAGACCTGGAGGGAAGCGCTAAGAGCCCCTCAGGTAAAAGAGATTTGGAGATCTCATTTTGAGTAGAGATGAGAGGAGGTTGTAGGAGAAGAGCCAGAGAGAGCTCAGGAACACCTTTGTAAAGTACAGGCATTTGCCATTGTTAATATAAATAGAGTAGTTTTTCCTGCATATTCTATGTATATGCATGTCTGTGTGTGTTCTTTGTATATGCTATGAATATATGTTATGTGGATGCATTCTGCAGGAGCGTGTTTGATTTCAGGGTGAAGATCTTTGAGGCTTCATACCAAGAGGGTGTGACAGAACGCTGAGAGTTCTGAGAGCCGTGCACAGGGGATGCACTTCTGATCTCTGCGGAGTCAGACAAAGACGTGCTCAAGGCACAGAAGCTGAAGTCATCAACTCATGAAGAAGACCTGTGAGGTTGCTGAGGCAAGGCTGTGTAGCTGAGACACAGTTGCAGACAGAATCTCTGAGGAGGTCTGTAGAGCTCTGCCAAGTGGGCATTTAGCATGTGTACAGGAGTGCACAAATGAAGGAACTCTGCGGAGAGTTGAAGATAGAAGACCAGAATCACTGAGGATTCTGTGAGAAGCTCTGACAGGAGGGCAGTGAGCAAGTGCAAAGAGTGCACAGAGGGAAACCAGAACTACTAAACGTTTTGTGGAGAAGATACTCTGCCAGGAGGGCATCGAGGAAGCGTGCAGATAGACACCGAAGAGGAGAGGACTCTTTGAGTTCTGTGTTGTGAAGGGAGAGTCCACTGAAGGGCCTCCACTGGGTTGCTGAATACCTAGAAGTACTCAAGAAGAGGCTTGAGCAGAAGGATAGCCAGGAGGGCATCCATTTCATTCTCCATCTATGGGAGAAGAAGTAAAAAATCCCCCTGAGGGGTCTGAATGTTTGTGAAAGCTCAGAAGAGATAGCACTGTGGGTGTGCAAAGACTCTGCAGGAGCGTAGACATCGAAATACTCTAAGGATTCGAGAGTAAGAACTCAGGAGGAGTCAACGTTTTTATACACGTGGTGAAACTCAAGGTTCGAGAGCTCGTTGGAGAAGGAAGCCAATACAAAGGCCTTGGAGAAATCAGAATTCTTCCAAGTGCTAAGAAGAAAGTGCAGGAGATCAGGAGGGGCAACACCAGCCATCTGATCGGTAGGAGAGAAGAGATCTGGACCGTCGAAGGTTCACGTCCAGGAAGGCGTTAGAAGAAGCATGCAGAAGAGGAGAGCAACAGCCGTCGGATCTGCAGAAGTTACACGGAGGGTAAGTCCTCTTGGATAGGAGGAGAAATCCCAACGAGAGGAGCCAGCATCAGGACATCGACCATCTAAGAATCGGTACTCTGGAGGTCATCTAAATAGGGACATCAGAAATCCTGAAACAACGAAAGAGATCTAGACCGTTTGTCTGAGGGAGGACGTGTGGCAGCAATCGGCGCCATCGAGGAGAGAACCGATAGGAGGCCACCATCGGAAAATTGGAAATCTGAGTTTCACGAGTCCTGGAGACAAGGCACTCAGGACACTTGAAGTCACAAAATCACGAGGAGAGATCTGGGCCGTCCGTTGGCAGAGGACACGTGGCGGATATCGAGAGATCTCGCGAACTCAGGAGTTCATAGGGTAAAGGCCTGAGTGTTGGGCATCCCAAGTCACGAAGGCGCAAGGCGCAAGAAGGAAAATAGTCGTTGGATCCGGATCATAGGAGGACCATTGGATCTGCATGTGGGATCGTGTATCGAAGTCTCGCGAGAAAAGACTTGAGAATTTGGTCACGGGGATCGCGAGATTTCCAGAAGCGATACCCCGACAGCTGGAAGGGTCGTGTGGGCCACAGTGGAAGATAATGGAAGATAGGTGTCAAAGGACCGAGGCATTGTCGACACATCGAGAGTCTCAGGACTGAGAGTTCAAGGTTGGTTGAACCCCGAAACGGTGAGAGGATACCATAGCCGTGGATCTCAGATAGGACAGGTGTCAAACATCTAGGAAGGGTCGCAAATCGGGAAATCGCAAGTCCCGTGGACACAAACACTTTGACATCACAAACCCCATAGCCCCGACAGGGTAATAATGTGGTGACAGAGTAACGGTCACGTGGACTCAGGGCCTAGCCAAGAGGGATAGCGCACAAAGAACGCATCGGGTTTTTGAATCTCGAAATCCCGACAGGGATGTAAGGCCATGGTCGCGAAGGTAGTGGTCATATCTGACAGGAGCTAAGCTCAGGAGGGCTCGCACATGAAAAGAGATCATCGCAGATCAGGAGTTGGAGAGTACAGTGACTCTCGAAAACAGGAAGGGAAAAACCCCGAACCCCGATACAGAGTCGGGGATAACCACGGTCAAGTGCATAAGGCCGTGTGGATAAAGAAGGACCTGTGGATTGGGTTTATGCAGCAGTGATTCCCGAGGGAATCCAAAGAGCTACTTCGGCTCATGAAGGAGTGAAATCGAATGATTTTGTGAGTGGGTGAGTTTGAGGTGTAGGTACACACTCGCCTGCATCAAGTGGTATCAGCGCTGAATTCTTGTCTGTATATTTCAGGCAAGAGGGGAATAGAGGAAGCATGAAGAAGACAGAGTTGCTGAGGACTCTGTGAGGACTTGTTTGCAGGTAGGAAGCAGTCCATAGACAGTCAAGGAGGCTGTAGGAGGATGAAGCTGAGCACTCAGGATTTCAAGGGTGACAACAACAGATCTGTCAAGGAGGTAGATAGACACAACAAGATGGCTACTGAAGGCCATAGAATGAAAAGAAAGGCAGAAAATCTTGCGGAATTTGATAAAGAAATGACTAAAGAACTCTATGAATTAAAGGCAGACATAGAGGAGTTCAAACTACGGATGCAGCAGGACAGGAGGATGAAATGAATGCATGAATTGCCCATGAAGAAGGCAACAGAAAATGGCCAGTCAGGGAGCTGATGGTCAAAAGACAGCGCAGGATGTTGAGAAAATGGTTGAGGTATGCTGAAAACCTCAGGTCCATAGAAGAAAAGATGATTTGTCACTGTTGTCCAGAGACTGGGAGAGGTCTCGATGATGAAGAATTTGAATTGGGATCAGCTGGGGATCTCAAGCATTGCCAGGAGAGCAGAGGAGTAGAAATTCCAGTTTTCCATGAGGGCAACGAGTTGAGATCAGTTGAGGATCTCACGGAATGTCATGGGGACAGTCAAGGAATTTCAATTTGCTAGGAGGGCAATGAAAAGAGATTGTTGCGGGATCTCGATGACTGCCAGGAGGGCAACAGAAGCATCTTAAACTACCAGGTGGGCAGAGATGAAAATGTGAGACTGGTGGAAAGTCTCATGGACTCAGAGGAGAGTTCAATTCAACAGGGGTTGCTGATGAAGATGGGATCAGTTGATCTCATAGTCTTCCAGGGAGGCAGTAGGGACATCCCATATTGCTAGGTGGGCAGGGATGAGCAAGTGAATTTAGATCAGCCAGAGGAGCTGACAAAGCAGATGAGACTGTCTGAGGGTCTCATAAATTCAAAGGCAAATTTGGATCAGCAGGTGCAGCTGACAGAGGAAGAAGATCAGAATGATATTCTGATGATTGGGGGAATTGGAGTATTCCTACCATTTACCCAGGAGGAGGCAGAAAGTTGTGTTGCAGGTGAAACAATAGCAGATGAACAGTCAGCTGTGATTGACAAAAGAAAATTAGAACTGACAATGACTGTCAAGGAGGAATTCGAGCTGACAGCAGAGGCAGAAGCAGAAGTGGAAGAAGAAGATGAGCATTCTAAGGGATGGCTCATTAGTTTCAGCTAGGGGGATGAAGAGAAAGAAGTTGTAGCACTGAAGCTAGCAGCAGAGGAAGCCAAGGAACAAGCAGGTAAAATTATCACTCCATGGGAGATGGAGCTGAAAATGTTGGAGGATTGGTTGAACAATCCAGGGCCAGCAAGAGGACTGCTAGAATTTGAGTTGTCACAGCAGCAGGTCAGTCAGGAAGAGACTGCAGAGTTGAAGTCTGCAGCAGAGTGGCAACTTGAGGTCACAGATGAAGATGAAGATGAAGATGAAAATGGAGAAGATGGCATGGGAGATCACAACGATCTGCCCATGTGCCAAAAATTTTTGTAGCTAAGGAGACTGCAAAAACAGAACCAGCCAGGGAAGTAGCTGGATACAATGATCGAAGAGATCATGGAGCTAATGATCCGATTGGTAGAAACTGCCAGCGAGGAGAGGCTGTGCAGAAGAGCAACAACAGCAGCAACAATGCAGAAGCAGCAGCAGCAGCAACATAATGGAGCAGATGGGAAGCTCCAGATATTTGTTTGGGATCCAGGAGGATTTCCAATAGCTCAGGGGGGAAGCTCATGAGCAGGAGCTCATGATTTTTGCAGCTGTGGAGTATGATGCAGGAGCATCGCTCCATGTTAGCCAGCCAGCCACGTCAGCGCACATGCATTCAAAGCTAAAGGGAGGAACAACCTCATTTGAATTTGAATTGAATGTAATTTAATGTGCTTAGGCTGTTGAGCCAGGAAAGCCATTCCTTTGCATAGGCTGTAGATAAGATAGGCATTTAATGTGTGTATGGCTGAGATTTAGATCCAATTCTGGACTAGACAACCCATTCATTGTAATTGAATAGGGTAGGTAGACCTAGAGGGAAGCGCTAAGAGCCCCTCAAGTAAAAGAGATTTGGAGATCTCATTTTGAGTAGAGATGAGAGGAGGTTGTAGGAGAAGAGCCAGAGAGAGATCAGGAACACCTTTGTAAAGTACAGGCATTTTCCATTGTTAATATAAACAAAGCAGTTTTTCCTGCATATTCTGTGTATATGCATGTCTATGTGTGTTATTTGTATATGCTGTGAATATATGTTATGTGGATGCATTCTGCAGGAGTGTGTTTGATTTCAAAGTGAAGGTCTTTGAGGCTTCATACCAGGAGGGTGTGACAGAACCCTGAGATTTCTGAGAACCGTACACAGGGGATGCACTTCTGATCTCTGCAGATTCAGATAAAGATGTGCTCAAGGCACAGAAGCTAAAGTCAACAACTCAGGAAGAAGACCTGTGAAGTTGATGAACACCTCAGGAGGCAAGGCTCTGTAGCTGAGACACAGTTGCAGACAGAATCTCTGAGGAGGTCTGTAGAGCTCTGCCAAGTGGGCATTGAGCGTGTGTACAGGAGTGCACAAAGGAAGGAACTTTGTGGATAGTTGAAGATAGAAGACTAGAATCACTGAGGATTCTATGAGAAGCTCTACCAGGAGGGCAATGAGCAGGTGTAAAGAGTGCACAGAGGGAACCCAGAACTACTGAACGTTCTGTGGAGAAGATACTCTGCCAGGAGGGCATCGAGGAAGCATGTAGATAGGCACCGAAGAGGACAGAACTCTTTGAGTTTTGTGTTGTGAAGGGAGAGTCCACTGAAGGGCCTCCACTGGGTTGCTGAATACCCAGAAGTACTCAAGAAGAGGCTTGAGCAGAAGGATAGCCAGGAGGGCATCCATTTCATTCTCCATCTGCGGGAGAAGAAGGACAAAATCCCCCCAAGGGGTCTGAGTGTTTGTGAAAGCTCAGAAGAGATAGCACTGTGGGTGTGCAAAGACTCTACAGGAGTGCAAACGTCAAAATACTCTAAGGATTTGAGAGTAAGAACTCAAGAGGAGTCAACGTTTTTATACGCGTGGTGAAACTCAAGGTTCGGGAGCTCGTTTGAGAAGGAAGCCAATACAAAGGCCTTGGAGAAATCATAATTCTTCCAAGTGCTGAGAAGAAAGTGCAGGAGCTCAGGAGGGGCAACACCAGTTGTCTGATCGGTAGGAGAGAAGAGATCTGAACCATTGAAGGTTCACGTCCAGGAAGGCGTTAGAAGAAGCGCGCAGAAGAGGAGAGCGACAACCATCGGATCTGTGGAAGTTACGCAGAGGGTAAGTCCTCGTGGATAGGAGGAGAAATCCCAACGAGAGGAGCTAGCATCAGGACATCGACCATCTGAGAATTGAGACTCTCGAGGTCGTGTAAATTGGGACATTAGAAATCCTGAAACAACGAAAGAGATCTAGACCGTCCGTCTGAGGGAGGACGTGTGGCAGCAATCGGCGCCATCGAGGAGAGAACCGATAGGAGGCCGCCATTGACAAATCAGCAATCAGAGTTTCATGAGTCCTGGAGACAAGGAACTCAGGACACTTGAAGTCATGAAATCGCGAGGAGAGATCTGGGCCATCCGTTGGCAGAGGACACGTGGTGGAGATCGAGAGATCTCGCGAACTCGGGAGTTCACAGGGTAAAGGCCCAAGTGTTGGGCATCCCAAGTCACGAAGGCGCGAGGCGCGAGAAGGAAAATAGTCATTGGATCCGGATCATAGGAGGACCATTGGATCCACACGTGGGATCATGTATCGGAGTCTCGTGAGAAAAGACTTGAGAGTTTGGTCACGGGGATCGCGAGATTGCGAGAAGCGATACCTCGACAGCTAGAAGGGTCGTGTAGGCCACAACGGAAAATAATGGAAGACAAGTGTCAAAGGACCGGGGTGTCGTCGACACATCGAGAGTCTCAGGACTGAGAGTTCAAGTTTGGTTGAACCCTGAAACTTCAAGAGGAGACCACAGCCGTGGATCTCAGACAGGACAGGTGTCAAACATCCAGGAAGGGTCGCAAATCGGGAAATCGCGAGTCTCGTGGACACAAACACTTTGACATCGCAAACCCCGTAGCCCTGGTGGGGTAAGGCTGTGGTCACGGAGTAACGGTCACGTGGACTCAGGGCCTAGCCAGGAGGGCTAGCGCATAAATAATGCATCGGGTTTTTGAAGCTCGAAATCCCGACAGGGATGTAAGGCCACGATCGCGAAGGCAGTGGTCATATGTGATAGGAGATAAGCTCAGGAGGGCTCGTGCGTGAAAAGATCTCATCGCAGATTGAGAGTTGGAGAGTACAGTGACTCTCGACAATAGAAAGGGAAAAACCCCAAACCTCGATACAGAGTCAGGGATAACCACGGTCAAGTGCATAAGGCCGTGTGGATAAAGAAGGACCTGTGGATCGGGTTTATGTAGCAGTGATTCTCGAGGGAATCCAAAGAGCTACTTTGCCTCATGAAGGAGTGAAATCGAATGATCCTGTGAGCGGGTGAGTCTGAGGTGTAGGTACACACTCGCCTGCATCAATTGCTCTCGCTATCAATGCCTAACAAATTTCCATCTATAGAACCAAAAGCCTCTTCACAGGATTTCCTTACCTTCTTGGCTTGTTGTTTTTCTTACAATATGTTGTGCTCCCATTCTTTCAACAAAACACTACCTCGGGTCTGTTCCGAAATGGAAAACCTGGAACTATTTCTCGATTCCCTATTTATTGTAGCTATTACAACCTCTTGAAATGCGACCCGAGCTACTCCAACTTCTCTCTCTCTGACAAATAAGTTTTCCAATACTTGATCAATAAGTAAGCAGTTGTCCCGAATCGTCTCTACCTTGGAAAGTAAACTTCGTTGGGCTACAGAAACTCTGCTTCGAATCTCCATAGCCTGGGACTGGAATATCCTGATAGTTATAACTTGGCTTTCGGCGAATTCTAATCTAACCTGTAGCTGCCCTATCAAGTCTCTTTGCTGGCCTACCTGTATTTGGCTGATCTGAGCTACCAGCTCTTCTTGTTCGAGCTTAGCTTTGAGTAGCTCAATTTCCTTTTTATTGGCCATTCTTGCTTGTTCTATTCCTGTGTTTACCTAGTCTTTGCCAGCTTCCTCTGTTGTGGTTAGTTTAGTTTCTAATGTTTTGATGAGGTGATTTTTTTGCTTCAGCTGATTTTTCAAAACCCCGACTGAATATTTGTTTGTCATAGCAAACGCTCCTAATTTTCCGGCTATTTTTGTCGCAAACTCTTCTTTATTCATATCTTTCCCGTCGGTCAATACCTTAAATTTCTTGGTCATTGATCCTGCTTCTTGATAGAATTCTCTTTTTACCACAGGTTTTCTTTTTTTATCAAAAAAGAACTCATTTGGAGGAAGCTCTTCCATACTTATAGGTCTTAATTCTTCATTGAAAATCCACCCTGCATCTATGGTCACTTTAGTTGACTATAGGGGAGTAATGGAGGTGATGGGATTTTTTATCTTCTTAGATGATTGGCCTAGAGTGACAACTAGAGTCATATTTTTCGGTGGATTGGGATTCTTTACTTCTGTTTTTGGGATCCCAGTTTGCTCTTCTCTGTCCTGGTGTTCCTCTTATCTGGGTGCTATATCTTTGGAGCCTTCGGCTTTAGTTTTCTGCACTTCTACGGTCATTGGATTTTCACCCCGTAATACTAGGGGAGGGAAACTCCGTCGATGTTCTTGGAATTTTAAAACTTCGGCTCTCTCTTCGGGAAACATGGCCTGTATCCGAGCCAAAACCTCGGCATAATATCTCATACCTCGGAAAATTTCATTCGTGGGTGAATTCTCGTGCTCGAATATTTTAAGTCCGCAACTATCTAAGTGATTACTTACGACCCTATGTGGATCGTGCTTCTTGAATTTGACATGAACCAATTTCAAATCTTCCAGGGCTGCTGCCTCAACTTTCGCATGTCCAAAATATATCAAAGAATAAGTGTTCAAACGAATAGGGAATGGTGACCATACCTTCTTCGAATATCCTTTAAGTTCTTTTCTTATACCACCGAGTATGGTTTTCCTGGAAATTTCACGACAAGCCAACTTATCGGGTATGAATAAAGGCAAGGCATGTGGAGGAACAGAGGTGCCGAAAAACCTGAGGTATGAAAATTCTTCTTCCACATACCAGTCGGCTACACTGCTCAAATTTACCGCGATGCTATCAGAGATATGGGGTGGTGGATGACCGAAGATAGTGACATGCATAGGTACCATTACCCAATTAAAAATTTCATATATGAAATCTAAAGCTTTATCTTCCCAAAGCTTTGAATGGTAGATGTGGATAGGCTTGATCTCTGATGGAGCCCAGCTCCAGCTCATTAATGGAAAAGGTGTTACGAAGCACACAACGTCCATGATATACGCACACATAAAGAATGAAGCGGTTTTCCTGCTTTCCCTCTATGTTCGATATTCTGTAACCTGACTGGTCAAGCTATCAGACAATAGTTTAGCCTAGTCGAAAGAACAACCTTCGGTGACTGTATGTATTAGAGGTACCCACTGGAGAAAGAAATGTGTGGTTTCCTCTCTCCCATATAATCTGCAGGTCATCATAGCTATATATTTAAACTGTGTTTCCAAAGAAGAGATCGAATAGATACCATTACTGTCTGCCCTGAACTTCACAGGGTGTGAAACCCAATCTTTGATTAAATCAGATAGGCTCTTATCGTATTACACACATTCCTTCTGTTTAAAATCTTCCAGAAACTCTGCATTGTGTGTGTAGTTTGACGCGGTTGGCAACTTGTACATAGCCTGTAATTGTTTTGGTCTGAAAGTCCTGATGGTGACCCCTTGCTCATTGACAATGGTTCTGGTTGGTATATTCACATGGTCTAATGCCCACCGGACCATATTGTTGTAAGGAAGCAGTCGTGGCCTAGCTGCTACTTTATGCATTTCAGCCTGGACGACAATCTTATATTTGGTGTCCATGTCTTCTTTCTCATTATCGCCGGAATCATCCGAACAGTTTATCAGTTCGGACTGTAGAACTTCGGAAATATACGACCAGGTCCTGACAGAGTCGACACTTCGAGGTGAAGTATTAGAAACGTTGTCTGAACCTTGTCCTGAAATCTCAACACTAGCCTTAGATGCTTTTCGCGGGGCCATGACGGGGGATTCCGATTTAGCTCTTCTGTGATAGAAATATGTATACATACAAAAATCAGTTGCTGAGGAAAGTTTCTCTACGTAAAATAGAAATGAGTTTTGTGACAACAAGTAAAAAGATCTATATCTTCAACCATTTAAAAATTGGTCGTCCTTAGGAACAGAACGGTCAAATCATTCTTAAATATAAATTTAGCAATAAAAACCATATCCTTACTTGTCGATTCACCTCATTTCTAATTAATGTCATAAATTTCGGCGGTTTGTAACATAAGTTGGTGCAAGGAAAATTTGAAATTACCTCGTAGACTGTGCATATTATTTGTCGTATTAAAACACTGATTACACGGGCTTGGTTTAATTAATTAGGCTTTCTTAAACTTTAATCAATCTTTCGACGTTTGCCTTATCGGGATTTTTCACTCTAACCCTTCGAGCCCCTAAAACCTAAGACTGCGATGATTAGATTGAGTTTAGCAAGAACGTAATCAGGATTAAGTGTTTAATTAATCACGTTTTTATTTACATCGCGAGTTCACGACTCGGGGCTTTGAAGGTATAGCTTTTGAGGGAAAAACATGTCAAGTTGCAAATTCCTGACAGAGCTTAACGACGGCTAAACTTTTTACCTTTAACATTAACCCAGGTTAATAAAACGAGAGTCTCACGGTTTCGGATATCAGGGCTACGACAGTAAAGCTTTTGTAGTGAGAAAACATCGAGACGCAAAATCTCGACGGTGCCTGACTGTGGTTTAGAAAAACTTTACTCTCGATATTGACCCAGGTAAAATTTTAAAACTATTTCTCCGTTTCCCTCCTTGGGGCTTGTAAACTATGTTATTTATAACTCCCGACATGCGACATCCCGAGGTATAAAAGGGGAGACTCATTTAAACGATTAAAAATTAAGAGTATGATAACCATTGTTGCTTGCGTGATGAAACTTCTGAGATTTTGGGGAAAATAAAGGAAAAGATAAAAACCAACTTTAGACTTCAAGAATTAAGAAATAAAATTTAAAAAAGGCTAAAAAACAAAGGCGGATCCAACATAGGCTCCAACTAGGGATCCTGTTTTCCTACAAGACGGGAAGAATAGTAGACCACATGCCTATATTGGGTAAATGGAGTCAATGGCTTTAATCCAACAAGAATGTTCCTAGGAAAAGGATACAGAGGGGGAAACAGACCTCGTTTTTTACCTGTGAAAAGCTTTTCAAAACTCAGATACTTTTTAAACTTAGCTGTGGTCCCTTTCACGACTTTCTCCTTCTCGTTACTGAATTCAGGTCTGCATTAAGACAATCCAAACAGTTCTAGGAGACCCAACAGATCTTGTGACTATTGGCTTACATCAAAAGAAATAAATTATATGTTTTTAATCAGGATGCCCTGTCCGAACTTGGGATGTAGATCGAGTTTTGAAAAAATTGGTTACCAGAGTAGAGTGATATTCACGTATAACAACCTTATAGATATCTCAGATATTGCTTCACTGCCAGCGGGCCTGTTCAGTACCCCGGTGAAGTTGTCTGGCCCTTTTTACTGAATTTCCTTTCACCACTTCAAAATATATTTATGCATTTAAATGCTGAGACGAGGGATATCATTTCTGAATTTCCTTTCATTGTCTTTTGGACTAGATGGGGGCAATCATTTCTAAATTTCCTTTCACCATCTGTCTTATAATTTGATTTTTTAGAGTGCGAAGTGGGGGCAATCAGTTTGTATGAGGGCTGATATCTGTGTAATATTTTTCATTATAGTTCTATCAACTTACTTTGATTACTCGGTACCAACCTTCCCATAACTTTCACAACACCTTCATTCGCAGGGAAAAAAGGAAAAATTAATTTTTGGGGTTTTCTATTTGAGCAAGCCTCAATCCTTTGAAACTGTTGAAGAACCTAGAAAAGTCAGGATCAACCTATGCATAACTTTTGTTTAGTAAAGAGACTGAGGAGTTTTGTGAAGACCAACTCACTTTCCACAATCTATTTTGAAGCTTTCAAGATTGAAATGTAATCTTTTCTCCTTATGTATGCAAACCCATAAAGATGTTGGTTTTTCAAAAAGGTAAATCTGAAAGCAGAAAGAAGGGTGACGGATAGAGACCTGTAGACTGAAAAACAGGGATCAAGAATTTGAAAACTGACTTTTGGGTTTTTCAGTATAATCAATTTGCGGAACTACAATATAATAATTGATTTCTTTGGAGATGCTTTACTTTGTGTGACTCATTTATTTCATCTTAATTTTTCGTAAATGCCCAACCTTGGAATCTAGTATAAATAGATGTCCTTTTATTTATTGTTTCAGATGATATTACCGTATCTAGTGAGGTCATCTTGGTTTCCATTAAGGGCTCTTCAAAATAGAATTTTTTAGGAAATCTTATCTTTACCTCAGCATTTCACTTTCCTTTTAAAATGTCGAAAATCTTTTCCATCACCTGTTTAAGCCAATTTATTTCCCGATATACCATTTTCTGTTTACTCCCGCTCGTTTCGTTTACAGCCAGAATCTTGAAAAGGGGCAATATGAAAAGTATCAGGGTTTCCCTTTTTAAAGGTGTCAATTGTAAAAAATTCTGCATCTTTAATTCTAAAAAACAATTTTGACCAAGCTTGCTCATATTGAAAATAGAGCTACCTATGAAAATTTATGAAAGAAAAAGAAAAACAAAATAGCATGCATAATGAAATATTGTATATGCATATATATGTAAAAATTCTCTCTCTCTCTCTCTCTCT
>SNQJ01S0014780.1:182188-205811 GCA_010110895.2 Picea sitchensis
TTTTTTGGCGACTGCTTATTTCATATAATGCTTCAGATAACACCTGTTGACAGGGGCGTTGAGGATTTCATGATCTAGATTTTCTAGTAGGAAATAATTTTTTCCTTCGAGAGCAGAGACTTTGAATGGCCCATACTAAAGGTGATCGAATTTACTATGTTTCGTTGCTTCTTCCCTCCTTGCATCCCACCTTAATACTAAATCACGTGGGAGGAAATCTCTATCCTTTGCCTTATGGTCGAATAATGCTTGCATGTCATCTTGGTACTTCTGCAATCTTTCATCTACTTCGACCCTATGCTGTTGAACCTTAATTAGCTGATTTATCCTTCTGGTGACATGATTAGGTTCTTCTTTCTTATCTTTCCATAATTTCATCACAGGAAGCGCTAGATTTATAGGTAACACCGCGTCTGTCCCATACACCATCTAAAAAGGGGAAATGTCGATAGACTTTTTAGTGCCTATGCGATTTTCCCATAAGGCGTATTTTAAATGCACATGCCAAAACTTTTTGTTTTCATCCACCACTTTCTTAATTATATTGATCAGGCTCTTGCTAGATGACTCGGCCATTCCATTTCCTTGGGGGTAATACACTGTGGAATGGCCAAGAACGATATTATACTTTTGGCAGAAGTTGATCATAGCCATAGATTTGAAGGCTTGGGCATTATTTGTGACTATCTTTCGGGGGCAGCCAAATCTAGACAAAATATTGTCTTCTAAGAAATCCATTACCACCGAGTCAGTTTCCCTTTTGGTTGGAATAGCTTCCACCCATTTAGTAAAGTAGTCTATGGTAGTTAAGATCCACTTGTGTTGGGTGCTAGAATGGGGATTAATATCACCTATAAAGTCTAGCCCCCATTGCTGAAAAGGGGCTTCAGTGTTGACTGGAACTAAAGGTAGTGTAGGGAGTTTATGTTTGCCTGCAAATAGTTGACAAGGGTTATAGGCTCGGACCTTGGCGTTAACGTCTGAGAAGAGTTTTGGCCAATAATACCCAGCCCTTAGAATTTTATAAGTTTTGGACCTCCAAGCATGATGTCCCTCGCACACTCCTTCATGAAATTCCCTTATAAGCCCTTATGTTTCTGATTCAACTAAGCAGACTAACAAGAAACCGAGTGGGTCTTTCCAATATAGTTGATTCTCGGCAATACAATACTTAACTGCATGAAGCTTTAAAGTCCTGGATTATTATGGTGATAGTTCACTCGGGCATTTTAGAGTCAGCAGGTAGAATACTATGTTTTTGTACCAGTCTGATGATACAAACTTCTCTTCGATCTTAGTTGTATTTGTTTTCTCATCAAGCTCGTTTATGTTCATGTCTTCCTCACATTCCTGCAAGTAGTTTATACCCAGAGCTCTGAAATTTGATTCAGCCAAAAGTTTGGCCAAGCCTTGTCCCTTTACCAGTTTAGTAGGTTTGATTTCCAGGTCAAATTCTTGAATCTTAGCAAGCCATCGTCCTCTTTTCCCATTGTTGTCTGGTTGTACCAAAATATCTTTGACAGAACTGGTAGGTACGTATGCAACTATCTTGGAGTGTAATATGTATGTTATGAATGCCTTCAATGCTTTTACCATGGCGTACACTTGCTTTTCTATTATATCATATTTAAGTTCTACATCTCTAAGGATCTTGCTAAAAAAGGCGATCGGTTGCTTGAAACCTTCTTCATTCTTTTGGAGGAGCACTACAACAAACATGTGTTCGGAGGCAAATGAGAAAATAAGAAATCCTTTTAGGTAATCGGGGCTTGCCAACACAGGTTCCTCGCTTATGAATTTCTTAATATGGGCAAACGACGCTTTTGCCTCTGTTGTCCGCTTTAATTCATTGTTCTTTTTTAGCATACCTGTGATCAATTTTACAATTTCAGCGAAATTTGGGATAAATCTTCGTAAAGAAATTATTTTTCCTAAGAAAGATTGAATTTCTTTTACATTTCTAGGAATATTTATAGTGTCTATCGCTTCAACCCTCTTAGGATCAATCTTAATTCCATCCCTAGATACAATATGACCCAAAAGTTTACCTTCTTGCATGGTGAAGTGTGATTTCTTGGGATTTAAGGACAGACCAAACCTGTGGCATTTTTTGAATGTCTATTTAAGATGTATCAAATGCTCTTTGTCAGATTTAGAGAAAACCGTCAAATCATCGAGATAGATGACTGCGAACTTATCTCTCTCACTGATGAAAGCGATGTCCATAGCGCGTTGGAATGTGGCCCCTGCATTCATCAAACCGAAAGGCATTTTATCATACATAAATGTACCCCAAGGGGTAGTGAAAGTTGTCTTTTCTTTATCTTGTTCATTCATGGCAATTTGATTATACCTGGAGAAACTGTCAATCATAGACATTCTATTTGCTCCAACTACCTTTTCTAGCATGTGATCCATTTTAGACAGCGGGTAGTTGTCCTTGAGAGAAGACTTATTTAGGTTTCTAAAATCCACGCACAGTCTAATTTCCCCACTCTTTTTTCTAATCGGGACCAGGTTTGCCATCCAGTCAAAATATATCAGAGGTACTATTATTTTTGCCTCTAAAATCTTCTTCACTTCTCTTTCGAACACAAGCAATAAAATGGGGTTGATCTGCCTAAGATTTTGTCTAAAGGGTTTGACCCCAGGCTTTAGAGGTATCTTGTGATCGATTACGGTAGTGTTGTAGGTTCTTAACTCGTCGTAAGACCAGGCGCAAACGTCTTTAAATTGTCTGAGTAGGTCCTTATACTTGCCTTTTATTTCAGGAGGGAGGAGATTAGATATTTTTACCATCCTCGATTCTTCTTTGGTTCCTATGTCACAGTCTTCAACTTCTTCTGGTTGGGGTTGTAAGGTGGATTTTACAAGTATGTCGTTTTGATCAAACAGTCTTTCTAAAGGGATCAGTCCTTTCAGAATCTGGTTATTTTTTAGGATCAGCATGCGATGATTTGCGATTTTTTCTTGGAAATCTTGAGGGTCCTCCCCTTCTTGCATGATCCATATATGATCGTTCTGATTTTCTTGATCTGTGTGAGTTTCAGAAAAATTGCCTACTGCTTCAAGAAACTTCTTAATTTGTTCATCATCCTCAAAAACCTACCAATGCTAGATATTATCCGGTATAGATGGTTTGTGTATTACCTCTATGTGCTACTTCAATTTAAAGGTTGTAGGAGGAGTGAAAGTTGAAGCTGCTTTAGCTAATGCATCAGCCTGTAAGTTTTATGTGCGTGGGATGAAATGGACATTTACAGATGAGAAAAAGTTTTCCATTAGATCCTAGGCACAATTTCTGTACGATCTTAACCTTGGGTTCTTGGCCTAGTATTTTATATTTATCTGTTTGATTATCAACTCCGCATCTCCATATACCTCTAGGTTTTTTATGTTTAGCTTTTTGTCAGCCTCCAATCCTAGGACTAAGGCCTCGTACTCACATACGTTGTTAGTATAATCTATATCCCATTGAAGTCTATAAGAGAATGGGACAATAAACTTTTCTTCAGGTGCCACAAACAACACTCCTGCACCAGCTCCTTTGTATGGCAGGGCACCATCAAAAAACATTTTCCAGATACCGGTGGCACACATATCTCCGGTCATGTTACCTGGCTCTTCTTGACCTACATCATTTTCCTCTGTGCAACTATCTAAACTGTTGTCGAAGGATAAGATACAATTTCCTACATCTTGATCTGCAATGTAAATAGGGAAATTGTTTGGATTTTGAGGGTCACTTACTGTGTATGCTAACCTCGTCTCCCTGTATAACTGAGTAAGTTGCCCACCAAACACAAGAATTGTAGCATACGTCATATCCAGTTGAAGAGACCCCCCAAGCTTGGATCCCCATGACATAGATAACAGTAAGCCGTACTTGGGGGGAATGTCAGTGATAACTACATCCATCAAAACACTTTTAACCGGGACCTATGCAAGGGTGACTACTAAATCCTTTATCATTCCCATGCATTTAACTCTTCTCGAATCAAAAGAGTAGAGATCTCTGTAAGGTCTGGTGATCTCAAGGCCCAGTCTATCCATAATAATTTTAGGCATCACGTTATGTGAAGCCCCGAAGTCTAACATGCAATTATGCAGCAGTCGATCATGTATGTTTAGGGTGATATAAAAGGGAGCAACAGTGTCTCTGGCTCCTTCACAATGTGGACCAAAATTGATACTGGGCTTATCATCTTCCAAATTTAAAATGTCAGATTGGCTTTCTATCTCTGAAACACCTATCACTTTGGTAATGTGTTTTTGATAAGCTGGTTTTTTCGCTAGCTCCACCAGAGGAATTGATATCTTAATTTTATTTATCTCATTTTTGAAACTGAAAACTCTGCTAACCTTGTTTGTTTCTCTAGTTGAGACATCTGAATCCTTTTTCTCCAACTTATTTTTCTGGACAGCCTTATTACTCATGATCTTGGTCAAAGGTTTATTGGTATTAGCCGCTTCAGTTTCGTTTGTTTGGGTCTCAACCTTCTTCACTTCGGGATCTTGTGCATTTACCACTTTCTCTTTGCTACTAGGTAATGCAGTTTCTTCCAGGGTAGGCTCATAAGTTTGACCTCTTGGGAGAATTTTCTTAGGTTGAGCAGTTGAAACGGGCTTGTTCTTAGATCTCAAGTTGTACCTAGGTTGGGCCTTAGCCATTATCATATTGGTAACTTCTTGATAGCTACAAAGCTCAGTATCATCTCTGTCTTCACCTTTAATATATGGTTGTTGAGTGTTCAGGGACTTTTCGTAATCCTCTTTAGTCAGGTAAGGTTGTGTGCATTCATCACCTAAATTCATGACATCGTCATCCAAGTCTCTGAAATCTTGGAGATCATTCCCTCCTATAAAATTTTCATTCTTTAGAGGAGTTTGTATTTTCTGATCCTCATTTTTTATCGGTCTTTGTTGGTTTGGGGGATTTGGATTCCTCCTGAAATCTTTTTTGACGAAAGAATCGGCTTTGGCCTGTTCCAGCTCCATCCTAGAAATCTTATTTGATAGTTCCTTAATTACTCTGGCCATATCATCTACTTTGTCATCTGTGTATCTATTAGACCCTGATGGTCCCGCTTGTTCCCTAAAGCATCTGGCTTCTCGGTTTCCCACTTCTACTTTATCTTTCAACTTACCAGAAACCATCATATTCGACTCAATTTCTACCACATTGTCTTGCATTCGGTTTAAGGTAGCTCCTCTTCTTTCCCTTAAAAAAAGTGCAAAATCTAGTTCGAAAGCTCTCGTGAAGGTTACTTTGGCTGTAGGTTGGGACGGTTTAACCTCGGTTGGGATCTTGTTATACAGTTTGTTGAATCTTCGAATAAACTCCATAACTATTTCTGAATTCTTTTTCCTTAAAGACCCAAACTCAGTCAAATAGTATAAGTGGTCCTTTCTTTCACCCCATTGTCTAAGGAAAGCATCTTCCAAGGCATCATAGGACAAGATAGATCCTACAGGTAGACTCTGAAACCAAGTTCAGACCTGACCTTCGAAAGTTTGGACAAAAATCCTCGAATACATGTCTTCATGCTCGAGACCTAGGATGTCTGCGAATTGATCAAAGAAATTTATGTGCTCGATCGTGGTCAGATCTCATTCCCTAGTAAATTTTGGCAATTTTTTTATATAATTTTTGGGAAGGTCGTGCAGAGGAACGGGAAAGACCAAAGGAGCGTATCTTGCTTCCACTTTAGCAAACACTCTAGGAGGGGGGGAAGGACCTTGACCTCTAGCTCCTCCCCTAGGAGCACCCCCACCTCCTCCTCTAGGAGGACCCCCACCACATCCTCCGACAACCCCTCCACCTCCCCCTTCGGTGGCTGCCATCGATATTAGTGGGAAATGGATCGGTGTGTTGTAAAGGGGGTTATGAAAAACTAAAAGAGAATATTTATTTTCTTTGTGGGGAGAAAAATATGAGGATGATTGGTAAGGGATGTGAGGGCTTGGCTCCTTGGACTTGCAAGAGATGTAATCAGGAGAACCAACGGGTGTGGAAACTGGGTGTGTAAAATATTCTTCGAGACTGGGTGAGGTTGCAAAATTTAACTAAAGAGTCGATGATATATCAACTGCAGATGAATTTTCTACATGGATTTTTCCTTTGTGTACCACATAGGTTATCGGATGGGTTTCAGTTCTAACTTCGGAGCCGGTTGATGTTATATCCTTAGTGTCGAAAAGAGGACTGCGTGAAGTTGAAGTTTCAAAAGAACTCTTGGTCTTTAGTTGTGGGTATTTAAGCTAATAGACTGCAGAGGTTGGCTTAAGAGAGCCTCTTGCCTTTAAAATCTTCTCGGGATCGGTAACAAGTGTGGTCTGTTTACCATCTGGGTTTTGCCTAGTATTCCTTCAACCAGATGTCAGTTTATTAATCATGGAGTTTCCAAGTGAAGGATTGGAAAGCCTTTAAAATGTGTTCACTCTTTGTTCACTATCAAAGGGTGACACTTTCAACGAAAAATGTCATTTTCCCAGGGAAAAAGATTTCGTAACTTCAGTCCCCGACAATGACGCCAAAAAGATATTGTTTTAGAGTCTGTACTTAAGTCTTATAAGTATAGTGTCTAGGCATCCGAAAGTGAGTAAGGGGTAAAGAAGGAAGAAGTGTCAACCTTCGGCAAGGGAAGATAGGGCTGATTTCTAGGTTGTCGTTGTCTAGCTTCCAATTGTTCCTGGATGTTTATGTCCCTTTCAATCGCGGCCCATGAACGTTCAAGTTCTACCTAGGTAGTGGTTGTTTTAATAATAATATCAAAAATAATCAAGGTGATATGTGTTTGGTTTGATAGTCGAGGTTCTATATTAGGCTATCTAGTCACAGGGACAGTCATAGAGGAACAAAGAAATGAGAAAAGTTTCAAGATTTTTTGAGATGTTGTCTCGATTTCGGTCGTATAATGGAGAGTTTATAGCTCCAGTAGTGAAGATAGGGTGCAAACCAAAGGCCCTTTCCTGTAACTGAGTTATATTTTGATAAATGTGTATGAGGTGTAAGAAAACATTGAGTTGTCTATTATGTGAGGTTCCTATCAAGGGAGAATCTCACTTGTAAACAGAAGAAGAAAAAGATAAAGAAATAATATGATGAAGCATGAAATATATATATATAAATATAAAATGTTCACTGGTCTTGTACCTGCTGATAGCCGATACAGAGGAAAAATGGTAAACAATATAGAAAACTAAAATTGATTCACTACAGTAGAAGTTTTACTAAGTTATATCGAAACATTCACCAGATACATATATGAAATGAAATTGAATATGAAATACAAGGAAACAAACTCATAACACAGTCGTGACGGAATCGAGAATCTTCGGATTTGCCTTATATTGATTCTTAGGGGAGAAAACCTCTATTACAATCGACCCAAAAAGGTCCATCCCTTGTTCTTTCCTTCTATTGTATATTTATACAGATTTACATATGATGGAATCTCAATCGTTCTAGGATTTTCAGTGACAACAAGAAGGAGATCAATCATTTCATTTCTTTATCTCTGTCTTTATTTGGTACCAAAAGCCTTCCCCCTCGCATGCTTGGTACAAGTGACACATTTTTCCACCAGCAGAGATATCAACCTAGAAGGTTCCACTTGACAATTGGCCTAAAAAATATAACAATCTCTAACTAATTGTGGCAACCTTTCTTCCATATGTCGGTCTAGGGTGTCGGTAGTGCACAATCGCACACTTGGTTTAATAATCCATTTATCTATTTGAACTATGTCTGCCAGAGTTATTTGTGAGACTTCGGCCGAATCTCTTTCTTCTTTCTCATTTATATCAAGTAAGAGATTCACTATATTCATTTGGCTCAGCATTTCTCTTGCTATCAATGCCTAACAGATTTCCATCTATAGAACCAAAATCCTCTTCACAAGATTTCCTTACCATATTAGCTTGCTATTTGCCTTCTGATATGCTGCGCTCCCATTCTTTCAACAAAACACTACCTCTAGTCTATTCCGAAATGGAAAACCTGGAACTATTTCCTGATTCCCTGTTTATTGTAGCTATTACAGCCTCTTGAAATGCGACCCGAGCTGCTCCAGCTTCTCTCTCTCTGTCAGATAAGTTTTCCAATACTTGATCAATAAGTAAGAAGTTGTCCCGAATCGTCTCGACCTTGGCAATTAAACTTCATTGGGCTGCAGAAACTCTGCTCCGAATCTCTATAGCCTGGGACTGGAATATCCCAATATTTATAACTTGGCTTTCGGCAAATTCTAATCTAACATGTAGTTTCCCTATCAAGTCTCTTTGTTGGCCTACCTGTATTTGGCTGGTCTGAGCTACTAGCTCTGCTTGTTGAAGCTTAACTTTGAGCAGCTCGATTTCCTTTTTATCGGCCATTCTTGCTTGTTCTATTCCTGTGTTCGCCTGGTCTTTGGAAGCTTCCTCTGTTGTGGCTAGTTTAGCTTCTAATGTTTTGATAAGGCGATTTTTTCACTTCAGCTGATTTTTCAAAACCCCGACTGAATATTGGTTTGCCGTAGAAAATGATCCTAATGTTCCGGCTATTTCTATCGCAAACTCTTCTTTCTTCATATCTTTTCCGTTAGTCAACACCTTAAATTTCTTGGCCGTTGATCCTGCTTCTTGATAGAATTCTCTTTTTACCACAACTTTTCTCTTTTTATCAAAAAAGAACTCATTTGAGGAAGCTCTTCCATACTTATAGGTCTTAATTCTTCACTGAAAATCCACCCTGTGTTTGTGGTCCCTTTAGTTGACTGTAGGGGAGTAATGGAGGTGATGGGATTTCTGATCTACTTAGATGATTGGCCTGGAGTGACAACTGGAGTCAGCTTTTTCGGTGGATTGGGAGTCTTTATTTCTGGTTTCAGGCTCCCAGTTTGCTCTTCCCTGTCCTGGTGTTCCTCTTGTTTGGGTGCTGAATCTTTGGAGCCTTCGGCTTTAGTTTGTTGCACTTCTACGACCATTGGATTTTCACCCCGTAATATTGGGGGAAGGCAACTCCGTCGATGTTCATGGAATTTTAAAACTTCGGCTCTCTCTTTGGGTAACAGGGCCTGTATCTGAACCAAAACCTCGATATAAGATCTCGTACCTTGGAAAATGTCATCTAGGGGTGAATTCTCGTGCTCAAATCTTTTAAGTCCACAACTGGCTAAGTGATTACTTACGACCCTATGTGGATCATGCTTCTTGAATTCGACATGAACCAATTTCAGATCTTCCAAGGCTGTTGCCTCATCTTTTGCATGCCCGAAATCTATCAAAGAATAAGTGTTCAAACGAATAGGGAATTATGTCCATACCTTCTTTGAATATCCTTTAAGTTATTTGCTTATGCCACCAAGTACGGCTTGCCTAGCGATTTCGTGACAAGGCAACTTATCGGGTATGAATAAAGGCAGGGAATGTGGAGGAACAGAGGCACCGTAAACCCTGAGGTATGAAAATTCTACTTCCACGTACTAGTCGGATACACTGCTCAAATTTACCGCGATGCTATCAGATATCCATGTTGGCGGATGACCGAAGATAGTGACATGCATAGGTACCATTACCCAATTAACAATTTCATATATGAAATCTGAAGCTTTGTCTTCCCAAAGCTTTGAATGGTAGATGTGGATAGGCTCGGTCTCTAATGGAGCCCAGCTCCAGCTCATTAAGGGAAAAGGTGTTACAAAGCACACGACATCCATGATATACGTGGAAATAAAGAATGAAGCGGTTTTCCCGCTTGCCCTCTACGTTCGATATTCCGTAACCCAACTGGTCAAGCTATCAGACAATAGTTTAGCCCAGTCGAAAGAACAACCTTCGGTGACTGTATGTATTAGAGGTACCCACTGGAGGAAGAAATGTGTGGTTTCCTCTCTCCCATATAATTTGTAGGTCATCATAGCTATATATTTAAACTGTGGTTCCAAAGAAGAGATCGAATAGATACCATTACTGTCCACCCTGAACTTCACAGGGTGTGAAACCCAATCTTTGATTAAATCGGATAGGCTCTTATCGTATTGCACACATTCCTTCTGTTTAAAATCTTCCAGAAACTCTGCATTGTGTGTGTAGTTTGACGTGGTTGGAAACTTGTAAATAGCTTGTAATTGTTCTGGTCTGAAAGTCCCGATGGTGACCCCCTGCTTGTTGACGATGGTTCTGGTTGGTATATTCACATGGTCTAATTCCCACCGGACCATATCGTTGTAAGGAAGCATTCATGGCCTGGCCGCTACTTTATGCATTTCATCTTGGACGACGATCTTATATTTGGTGGCCATGTCATCTTTCTCATTGTCGCTGGAATCATCTGAACAGTCTATCATTTTGGACTGTAGAACCTCGGAAATATACGACCAGGTCCTGACAGAGTCGACACTTCGAGGTGAAGTATCAGAAACGTTGTTTGAACCTTGTCTTGAAATCTCAACATTCACCTTAGACACTTTTTGCGGGGCCATGATGGGGGATTCTGATTTAGATCTTCTACGATATAAATATGTATACATACAGAAATCAGTTGCTGAGGAAAGTTTCTCCGCGTAAAATAGAAATGAGTTTTGTGACAACAAGTAAAAAGATCTATATCTTCAACCATTTAAAACTTGGTTGTCCTTAGGAACAGAACGGTCAAATCATTCTTAAATATAAATTTAGCAATAAAAACCATATCCTTACTTGTCGAATAACCTCATTTCTAATTAATGTCATAAATTTTGGTGGTTCATAACATAAGTTGGTGCAAGGAAAATTTGAAATGACCTCGTAGACTGTGCATATTATTTGTCGTATTAAAACAATGATTACGTGGGATTTCTTAAACTTTAATCAATCTTTCGACGTTTGCCTTATTGGGAGTTTTCACTCTAACCCTTCGAGCCCCTAAATCCCGAGACTGTGATGATTAGATTGAGTTTAGCAAGAACGTAATTAGGATTAAGTGTTTAATTAATCACGTTTTTATTTACATTGTGAGTTTGTGACTCAGGGATTTGAAGGTATAGATTTTGAGGGAAAAACATGCCGAGTTGTGAATTCCCGACAGAGCTTAACCGTGGCTAAACGTTTTACCTTTAACATTAACCCGGGTTAATAAAACAAGAGTCCCGCGGTTTCGGCTATCGGGGCTATGACGGTGAGGCTTTTGTAGTGAGAAAACATCAAGATGCGAAATCCCAACAGTGCTTGACTGTGGTTTAGAAAAACTTTACTCTTGGTACTGACCCAGGTAAACTTTTAAAACTATTTCACCGTTTCGCTCCTCGGGGCTTGTAAACTATGTGATTTATAACTCCCGACATGCGACATCCCGAGGTATAAAAGGGGAGACTCGTTTAAACGATTGAAAAATAAATATTTCCTTAAGAGTATGATAACCATCGCTGCTTGCGTGATGAAACTTTTGATATTTTGGGGAAAATAAAGGAAAAGATAAAAGCCAACTTTTGACATCAAGAATTAAGAAATAAAATTTAAAAAAGGCTAAAAAACAAAGGCGTCTCCAACATTAGGATAATTGAGCTCAGCTCCTTGGAGATTGGTACTCATAAATGACACTGGGGCTTCATTGTTTTCATCATCCTTCTGAGTCAACACTGCAGCTAGCGATTGGTCGGAGGCGAAAGTATAAAGGTTAAAGTCTCTATTGAAGTTGAGACTTTGCAACACCGGGGCCCGAGATATGGCAGCTTTAATATTGTTGAAAGCGTCTTTTCGTTCATCGTCCCAATTAAATTCAGTGTCCTTGCGAATCATCTTTTGTAAGGGTTTGATAATTTCGACGAAATCGGGAGTGAATTTCCTCACAAAATTGATCTGCCTGAAAAAGGACTACATAGCTTTCTTGTTATGGGGTAGAGGGAGTTGAAATAAGGCCTTAATTATTTTTGGGTCTATGCAAATTCCTGCTTGAGATATAATGTGACTTAACAACTTACCTTCTTCGACACCGAAGATAGTTTTCTTGGGGTTCAGAGATATACCATATTTTTGACACCTTTCGAAAATCTAAGTTAAGTGTTGGATGTGTTCCTCTCTATTCTTTGAATACACTGTTACGTCATCTAAATATACTACTACACACTTATTGATAAGTCCTCGAAAGACCATGTCCATGGCCATTTGGAAGTTTGCCCCGATGTTTATTAGCCCGAAAGGCATGCGCTTGTAAGTGAAGGTTCCCCATTTGGTCCGAAAAGTGGTTTTCAAACGGTCTTCTTCTGAAACCAACACTTGATTGTAGCCTAAGAAACCATCTAGTAGAGAGAAGATATTTGAGCCCGACATGGTTTGCAAGAGTTGCTCCATCGGTGGGACTAGATAATTGTCCTTTTTTGAAGCTCTGTTGAGGTTCTGAAAATCTACGCATAGTCGGATTTATCCCGATTTTTTCCTTACCGGAACAAGATTTGCCACCCAGGCGGAATTCCTAACCTGGAAAATTATCTTCGCATCTAGAAGCTTCCTTAATTCTTGATACATGAGAGGTTCTAGGGACGGGTGATACTTTTGGAGATTTTGCTGAAAAGGTTTCACTTCAGGTTTCAACGGGATGGTGTGTTGAATAATGCGGGTATCATATGTTTTTAAATCCTTACAGGACCATGTGAAAACATCCTGGTATTGCCTGAATAATTTGAGGTAGGATTTCCTCTCTTCCTTAGTTATGGTTTTGCCAAGATTTACATGCTTTGGGCTCTCTGAGGTCCCAAGATTTACAGTTTCATGGAGGGGACAAGAGCTACCAGTCTTTCCGTTTTTTGGACCTTTGAATCATTCCTTTAGATCGAACAGATTTTCTAAGTTAGCTATCCCCTTCGAGATTGTGTGAGACTTTGATCGATCCATATGTTGATCAGCCCAAGGATCGGTTATTGTTGAATTCTTTTGGAACTCTTCATCGTCAATAGAGAGATCTTTAAAATTTCTTGGTTGATTAAGAAGCTTATGATTTGTTCATCTCCCTCAAATACTTTCCAATTGGAAATGTTATTAGGTACCGATGGCTTGTAGAGCAGCTCTACAGTGAATCGGGAGGCTTCATAATCTTCTAAAGGTGACAGTCTGGAAGCAACTATGGCTAAGGAGTCAGCAAGGATATTCTTTGCTTTGGGGATTGCAGTGATATTGAAAGCCTCAAAGCGTTCTATCAGCCTATGCACCTCCTGCTGGTAGTTCTTAAGATGAGGTGAATTGCAGTGTATGGTATTCCTTACTTGTCTGATAATGATTTTAGAGTATCTGAAAACTTTCAGTTCCTTGACATCCAGGCCAATGGATTTCTTTAAGCCCTATACTAGAGCTTCATACTCGACAGTGTTATTAGTACACTCGAATTCTAGCCTACAGGATAAGAAATGACGTTTACCCTCCGGATCGATGAGGATGCAACCTGCTCCTGACCCTTCTTGTGATTTAGATCCATCAAAATAGAGGATCCAAATTTGTGAATGACAATCACTCCTTTCTCTCCCATCACCAGTGTTTTGTTCTCCGATCTTTTCTTTCACGAGTCCTAGTGTGGGGTTTTGACAGAAGAGAGAATCTCTTATCGACATCGGGGATTCTTCTTGAAATATTATTTTGGAGTTTTGAGTAAGTGGAACATTGGACATGAGAGGAGAAAATTTGTTCAAGTAAGAATCATAGGAATAATTTCCCAAGATGGGGAAATCAGTAGAGGCTAGTTCATTTGGGGTTTCCAGATCAGTGACCGTATGCTTCAGATATCTCTCCCTATCGATTCTGACAATGTTCTTGTATTGCTTCAATGGTAGCCAAAGGTGTGCCCAGTCTGTATTGAAATATTCATTTAGCTTTTCAGACCAATCTCGGCTTAACAATAACCCATATGCCTCAAGGATATCCACCACGATGATGTCAATCACCTGCACGAAATTAGGATGCGTCTCTATCCTGATCATCACATCTTTGAGTTATCCCATGACCTTGAACTGGGTTTTGTCCAGTTGTATGACATTCTTATCACTTTTGAGAGAGACAACACCCAATTTATTACAAATGGCCAAGGGCATCACATTAGAAGAGGCTCCAAAATCGACCAAACAATTGTGAAGATTCTTGTTGAAAACTTCAAACTTTAAAAGGAAAGGTGGTACACAAGGCCTCTCCTTCCGACCTCCTGAGTAGGTATTTACGATTGGCTTTCTTGCCAAATATGTTGAGGATAGATTCTTCTTCTGGCCATTTTCTATGGCCGGGTCTTCTACCGAGCTCAGAGCTTGCAACAAAAAATCTCCTTGTTGAGGAATCCTACATATGTTCATAACTAATATATTAGCCTTTAGCTTTTTCAAATCTTCCACTATGTTGTAATCTCATTTGGGGGATTCCTGGGTGTGGATACTTATAGGATTCTTACCAAGAGAGAAAGGTATTTTTGGGTGATCAGGGGTTAACTTACTTTGCGAAGCCCGGGTGGCATCGACATCTTTCGATCCAGGTTGGCCGTTACTACGTGTCTGTATTACCGAAACTTCCATGGGTTGTTCTCGAGACTCAAACAAATCATCCAAAGGAATGATCATGTCAAGATCCCATATCAACATGGTTGTGTCTCGTGGTGGGTCAGCTTCTTCCTGATGGACAACATTTATGACCGAACTGGTTGACTTTTCGGTCAGGGAGACTTCGTCTAGAAAATGATTGGCCATTAAATTCATGGTGTGGACCCATTGAGTGCATTATCTTTCAGAGTGGTTCTCCTGGTGATAGGTGCAGAAAGAATCAAACGCAACATTCCCTAGTTCAATGTTCAGGTTGGCTTGGGGAGGTTCAATTGCCTTGAAAGGATGGTTTCTTTTAAAGAAATGCTTATAGGGTTTTTGGCCTTGGTTTCCCTCCCATGTGCTCCTTTTCATGTCTATAATCTCATTTGATAGTTTCTTGACCATGCACTACAAATATTCTATATCTCCATTACCCTTGTCGGGAGTTTGTTCAGTCGGTTTCCCCGGCGGTCTAGCAAAAGGAGTCCTCTCCTAAGAGGAGGTTGGCTTTCTTTTTTTACTGGGCAGGCCTGGCCTTCTTTACATCCTTTCATCTGGAATTCTATCATCTTAGCCTCTTCAAAATTTTCCACAAGGGTTTGCTTGGCGGCTCTTTTTATGAACATGGAAATAGAGGTCGGGAGCGCGTTGACATAAACCTCGATTTTCAACTCTTGAGTTGGTTTCGCCACAGGATAGAATTTGTTATTGATGGTCATGAATCTTTGATTGAAATATTTGACCCTCTCTTTTGGGGTCATGGTGGCTGCAAACAACTCAACCATCAGGGCTCCTGTAGTAGTTTCTTCGGAAATTTTTTCTAGAAAATCTTTTTCGAACTTCATCCAGCTGGTTATAGATCCTACCAACAAATTAAAATACCATGTGGAAGCTGAGTTTTCAAATGTGTAGGTAAAAAGTCTTCATACTACGTCTTCGTGTTGAACGTTCATAAGCCTAATCACAAGTATGAATTTCTTAATATGATCTTCAGGTAAACTTGAAGTTTCAGGATCATACTTGGGGAGCATCTTTTCCAGGTGTCAGGGAAGATTGTGTACTCGTCTAGGGACAACCATGGTGTCTCCGACCAACCAAGGTTGGTTGTCTTGAAGTGGAACTTCTCTTTCCTCCTCATGACCTTTTTTCCCTTCCATATATTCATAGTTGGATTCGAGCTCTTCTTCTTTCGAAGAGTCGTTAGGCTCATAGATGTTGTCGGTTGGCGTCTCGGGTATTAGATCAAGAGGTTCTTAGATTTCGATAATCGAAAAATCTATTAAGTCTTCGATAGAGTGTATGAAAACTTCATCGGGAGTGCTAACTACTGGTCTTCTTTGTTGTTTTCTCCGAGGGAGGATGGTAGTCAAGGACAACGCACCAATTTGTCAAGCGTAGGCTATGGTGATTCTCCTGAATTGATTCACTTCCTCGTGAGGGAGGGCGTAAGGTATTTCATGGTAAAAAGGTTCTCCCTCGGGCTGGGGTGAGTTACCCGCTTTGGGAGTACTCAGTAAATGTGGGATGTATGTCGAATGACTCGCCATGCATGTGGACCATTATGAATCTATAGGTTGTTCGGAAAACTATGTAAATTATATATTCAACCATTCATTCTCAGGCCCTCCTTCTAGCACCAATTATATTGATGGGGCCTAAATCCCTTAACTCAACAGTAGGAAACAAGCCCGCCACCAAGGCCCAATTAGACTCTGTAGCATTTAGGATGGAATGGTTCTCCAGATCTTGCAATCCAGCCAAATTATCGATGGGCTTTGTGTTTTCTTGTGAAGGCTCTTCCTTCAGTTGGGACTATTATTTTATGTATCTTCTCTTGGGTGTGACTAGTTTGAGAGATGCAAGCCGGTATAAACCAATTTGACAAGTAACAAGATTGAGTTTTAACTACTGGGGAAGAGGCTAAGCTTGGGATAACCCACTACTCAAACATGCAGACATTGATTCTATGCCAAAGGGTCTAGTACTAATACATTAACCAAATGAGCATTCAATTGTTGTCTGAGAACATGTTGGCAGGAGAAATCGACCGTCTGTCAACTGAGAGAGTGGAACCGGTCCGGGGTTGTCTAATAACCCAAGACGTTTGGAATGAACCACCCTAATGGGTTTAGTGGCTCCGTTAGTTGATATAAGGTCCTAAGAGAACAAAAGAAAACTAATCTAAACTAACAAATCTAATTAAAACTAAATAAAACAAAGTAACTTAAACTAATTATCAAAACAAACTAAACTAATCTAACTATTCTATAAATACAAACTACTAATTACTACTATACTAACTCTAACTGCAATATAACTTATTCACAAAATGTACAATATCCATAATTTACAGATTTAAATAAAACCTGAAAAACTCATTTGCATTCTACCCTAAGACAGTGAAAGATATTTTTGTTGATTTTATAATTTTTATGAACAGAAATAAAACAGAAAACTAACTACACTAAATTACTAATCTAAGCTACAAATATATCTAATCAAACTACTTGAATTATACTAAACAAACTAACGAAAATAAATTGTAAACTAACCTGGAGAAACACTCCAGATTTGCCCTATGTATGATGACTTCTAAGCTGATCGGAGGGAGGAAACCCGCATTGAATAATCCAGAAGCTTCTAGTAAATGATAGCTGTAGTGCTCTTTAAGTTTGTTTACAGGAAAAACAAGACATAAAAATCACAACAATCGTATGATTTATAAATCTCCACAAATAGGTAAACCTGTGTGCAAAGGCTTATACAAAATAATTCAATTGATGAAGAAGAGAAATCTGTCATTCAAAAACTGAATCAAGTAATTGTTGTATTTTTAAGTAATGGAAGAAATCAGATATGGGTGAAACAATAATTAATTATTTATCATTCTGCAAAGACTATGATAGCTAAAGTAGTCACTGATCTAATGCAAATTGATAACATAAACATGAAACAAAAGATTGATATTATGAAAGCGAAAGCTATAGCGGAACATCAATTTCTGTCTCATTCTGTATTAGATATCCATAATCCTATTTCTCCCACAAGCGAGGATGATCCTTATTACAAAAAATAATAAGTATTTAAAGGTTTTCCACAGGGTAAAACCTCCCTGTGGAAGTTATAAAATTGTTTACATAAAATCTGGGAAGATATCCCAAAGTTGACTAAACTAGGAAACTAAAATAAAAGTAAAATATCCAAACATCCTCTAGACTGTCCATCAAATCCCATGCAATTCGAATTCACCTGAAAAGGACCAAAAATGAACAAATTAGAAGGATCTTTTATTAATAAAATGATAGAAAATCTAATTCTATAGACTAGCTACAGAATCATGCGATTCTGTAGCTAGTCTAAATAAGATACAGAATCAACATTGAAATTAATCGAAAATCTTTTTAAGAATTCCATTTAATTGACATCCAATAGCCATTCGAAAACGAATCATTTAATTTGAGTTTGTTATAACATTCGAAATCAAACAGGATCCAAATCAATTAAATGACTACAGAGATAGGCATACTCTGTTTTGTTTGTTACCTGAAAGTCGTGTGAAAAAATCATATGGAACAACAAGGCGATCGTTTCATAACAAATCGAATTCAACATAATCGAAACAAATGGCAAGTGACTATTACGCTACCTTGTTAACAAGAAATATTAATTCGACAAGATCATTTTTCAAATCATAACGACCATTTTGATATAGCAAACGACTCATTCCCCAAGTAGATTAACTCGAGCTGGCGTGAGAATCAATTCAAATAAAGTCGTAACAGGATCGATTGATAGCAAAAGAATTCGTAATTTGTTCATGAAAATTGGGCAAACAAGACTGATTGTCTTTGATCGAAATTGTTCCAATCAAATGAATTATAACTGGGTTTGACCAATTCGTTTTTCATTTAAAATCAAACAAAGCAGCAATTACAATCGAGATCCAATTCCTAAAAATGATCGAACTAATAGTAATCCAATCAAGCGAATCAATAGACTGGGTTTAACATAGTCATTGTAAATTATAATCGTTCCATAATTAGGGCGTATTTGCACAGGTTTAATGAGATCATTGTTTTTATGAAAACAAAGTATTTCTTTCCAAATTAAATTGAACAGAGTGGTACTCATGATTTGGAAAATCATATGACACAGCATATCGTAACAACTACACTCCCGAAATCATTTACCAATCACAGCATACGAATCATAACAAGATCGAATCCGAGCATAATCGTATACTAAATTGAGCATGGAAACTTCCTGTTCGGAGTGGAAACAAAACGAATTGAATTAAAAACAGACCATTAATTTCGTTACCTCAATCAGACAAACTTAGCAAACGAAATCCAAACGAAAACCATTCAAATCCAATAAAATCTATGAGCAAATCGTATATCAAATTGAAATTCCTTTTATTTTTAGCAAAACGAAACCATGTACAGGATGATCACCAAATGACAGAGGCAATGTGGATGAGAGACTGAGCTATTTAAAAATAGAATTCAAATCATTACATTAACCTTGATTATTCAAAAAAAATGATGTCAAAATCATACTTGTATAGCGACGAGACGGCTTGATCATGCCAATTTAGAGTTGACAATGGCTGTGGCTGATTCAACGTTTTTGAAAAGGATGGAGCCTATTGTCTTTTGCTTCTTATCAGCTGCTTGGAGCTTGTTTCTTTGATTGGTCAATACTACAATTTGATCTTCCAGTGATTGGATTTTCAATTGGAGTAGGGGAACATCAATGTAGTATCGTTCCAACCATGAATCGCATTGGTCACAAGGAGACTGTGTAGATTTTGTAAGAGCAGGGGAGGGCTTGGACACATGGTTGAGGGTTTCGTTAGGCAATTTAATACCAGGGTAGCTAGGATTATCTTTTAGGCAGGGGGGGAGGTTTGTCACGAAATCGTAAGGTGGTTCAGGACATAAACCCTGCGAGTAAGGATACTCGCTGGCTAAGAAACGTTCAACGTCGGAATCGGAATCCTCACTCAGAATTATAGGTTTTGACTCAGCAGAGGGTTTAGGCTTGTTCCTGGCCATCCTTGAGATGAGCCTAGCATTCTTTTTTCCCTTGGAAATAGCAGTAGGGTTTGCCTTAGGTTTTCTGCTTATAGGCCTTTTAATAGTTTCACACTTCTCAGTTATGGCGTCTGGTAAGTCACCCTTACGGTCGACCGAGGGTTTCGGAGGAGGCAGTGGGATAGGGAAGGGCACAGGTGGCTCAAGCTTGGGTTCAATTATCACAAGCTTGTCAACCTGGACCGGGTTCGGGTCCTCGAAACCATTTCGGGCGACGAAAGTCGTCCAGCTATCACCATGTAAACTCAAATGATAAACAATGATAAGCTTAATAATCCCATGGTGGAATAGGCTACTGTCAGCCTGCTTCCTTTTGAACCTCTTCGACATTTTATATAGGCTACGATGAAAGAAAAAGGGCATATTCAATGAGTATCCCATAAAATTGATTATCAAATGCAGGTGGTAGAGAAACACAAGTCCGTATCGACCTTCACAGGTCACGAATTGTTTGATTACCATCAAAGTATCGTGCCATCGTGGTTTAAGTGCAGAGATGGGCATACCTCTGTCATAAGAGGTGACTTCGCGCGAGAGAAACAGCAATGTCCATGGCACCTCCTCGACCTTACAATTTTTGAACCAATGTTGTCCTGTGGCAAGTAACCTTGTAGCAGAACTGATAAAACCCTCGTTAAGTTCTAACTGGATGTCACCCACCTTGGCTCTACAGTGATTGAAATTCATGGCAAACTGTCGTGCCACAGCTAGGTTGAAACCCTCAAATCGTTGCACGAAGGTGAGCCATCCGTTTTTCTCCAAATCTTTGTGGGCATTGTCAAACAATAACAAGGCTTGATTGTCGTTTGGCTCGATCCACACGATTGGTGCCATGGAGCCGAGCACATGGTAAGACGAGGGTTTGTATCATGACACACACAGGAGCAGAGCTACCCGAGCTAACAGAAGTGAACGAGAATAAGGGATATGCATAAATGCCAACGTGCGAAGGTGGTGGAGTTTATCTCTGCCATGCAAAATAGTAATTGCCAAAGTACAACTGCCGATTTACATAGTTGTTCAAACCACAATAGTAGTTCAACAATCAAGTCATGTGCCCAACTAATGAAATCAATGTATAAACCAACGTGCGCAAACATTATTCCATCGTTTTAAACACCCGGCACATAAATCAAAACCAAAATCAATTATGTGCCAATGTATCAGCTCATATAATCAAAAGTTTAACCAAGGTGCCAAATGGTATTCATATAATCAACATAGGTATCATATTAAAAAGATATATATGAAAGATTTAACCATAACACCTATGTATCTTCATGAAACCAAAGGTCAAGTACAAATCCAAATGCTAAATGCCTTACAAACTCAATAAAACCAAATTACACAATCAATCGAAGTATGAATATCGATCAAAGGATCTTTGTCAGTTGTATAATGATAAATAAAAGGTAAGCGCAGTAGGCATATCGACAAAGAGATAATGGAAGTTCAGATAATGATCAAAATATGACTTCGAAAGATGAAGTTTTCATGCTTACAGTCGTGAAAACAAAACGAAAATAGATGTGTAAATGTCACAAAAAATGAAAATGTCGTTTATTTGAAAATTGCGACGAAAAATTGATGTTTGCAAGACATAAGTGTAGGCAGCTTATAAGACAGTGGAAAAATGTGAATCGACTGCCAACAATGGCAACACACTGGTAGAAGCAATTATCTCTGTCAAAATAAACAAATTCAGATTAGGACAGCAAAGATAATTCCAATTCAAAATTAACAACCAGAAAATCGTACAAACATCATCATTAATCAATCATTCCAACAGTGTTTCAAAAGATGAAAATTGATAACAATCTTAAGATCAGCAAGTCACGATTTTAAAAATAAAATCTTCAATACTGTTGGCATAGCCACTGCTGCCAGCAGGCTTCCATAGCCTCGACAGGGTTTCCATTTAACCCACTCTGACATCTGTATCATGTTAAGAAGTTCTGGGTCAGAATAAAGGACATAAAAGAGGTTTCCTTTTTGCAAATTTTCATATACCCAACATTGCTTCGCTGCCAGCGGGCCTGTTCAGTACCCCGGTGAAGTTGTCTTGGTGTCATGAATGCATTTACCCACTGCCAGCAGACCTATTCAGCATACCAATGGGTTTACAAGCACTTCCCACAGCTCTTCGTAATAATTTATTTTGTTTTGTTTTTCATAGATATATAACTGAGCAGGGTGACGCTAAAAATTTTGATATTTTAACATATTTTTTTAGACCTCATCAGAATTTTTTAGGACTGTCCTTTATTTAGTTCCAGAGATGTTTTATTGACAAAAACAACTTCCTAAGATAGGGAGACATCTTCTGAGTCATTCCTTTATAGAAAAGGGACAGCGTAAAAAGATAATAGATGATCATGACAAACTTTACTCAGAGATCGAAATCAGTAAACTTCTTTCAAACAACAGATTTTTCCAACATAGATGTATATTTCAGAAATATACCATTGATGTTTGTACAAATTTTTCAGAAGTTATTTCAGCGAAGGAATTTTCTATCGTCTTTGTCTGAATATCTCAGTGTACGGGTATGTGTATTTTTCTAAAACACAAACTGATAACTTCAAATCAAAATAAAAAACATAAAGCAAATGAAAACACAAACAAAAATGAAATATTTACATAATATACAAGGGTAATTATCACGCAAAGTATCTCTTCAGGGCTTGGCCATTCACTGGGTAGGTGTCAAGCTGCCCTTCAAGATTCTACAATTGAAAGGAACTAGCACCCAACTTTTCAGCAATTAAAAACGGTCCAAGCCATAAGTTTTGAAATTTTGTGTGTTCTCCCTTTTCCTCGTGTGGTTTGTCCCACTTCAAGACGAGATCGCCTATTTCAAAATTTCTATCCAAAGCAGAGTTAGAATCAAACCAAATTTTAACCAATTGTTGATGTTGATCTAACTTACGTTTAGCTTGGGCTCTTACTTCTTCTAGCTTCATCAAAGCATTAATTCGGTTTTCTAGAGAGGGACAATCTTATTCTTGAACTTTCTGTGACAACTGAAGCAAAGGAAGCAGAATGTGAGGTGGAAGAATTGCTTCTCTACCATAAACGAGAAAAAAGGGGGAGTTACCTATAATAGCCTTTGGCGCTACCCTATCAACCCATAACGCGTTTAGCAGTGCATTGTGCCAATTTTTGTGATTTTCAACCACAGTTCTCTTGATAATTTTAATCAAGTTCTTATTTGTTGATTCTGCTAATCCGTTGCCCTGGGGGTAATAACTAGCATAATACTTCAGCTTAATTCCTTTTTCCAAAGCGAACTCGCTCATCTCAAGAGAAGAAAAGTATGAAGCATTGTCAAAGACTAAATAGTCAGGGATACCGAAATGGGTGATAATATTCGAATTCAAAAAGGCGATTACCTGACTAGTGTTGACAGTTCTTAATGCAGCAGCTTCAGACCATCGAGTAAAGTAATCTGTGGCTGTCACAATATACTTGTGATATTGCGAGGATGGAGGGTTAATTGGACCTATGATATCAAGGCCCCATTGCTGGAAAGGAGAATCTACTGAGACGGGTTGCAAGGGAAAGGCTGGTTTTTGTAACCGCCCCGATGCTTTCTGACAGATGATACATTTACGAAACAAGGCATGGATGTCCCTAAAAAGCATGGGCCAGTAGTAACTGGCTCTTAAAACCTTATGAGCAGTGGTATCACCACCGAAGGGACCACTAGATTCTCCTGCATGCAACTCTAGCAAGACTTTTTCTGCTTCATCCTTTTCAAGACAGCGCATCAGTACACCGTCAAAATTTTGATGAAACAGTACACCATTAACCAAATGAAAGGAGGCAGACTTTAACCTCACCGCTCTTCTCTTAGGGGGATCTAAGTGACGAGGAGCTGACACATGTTCAAGATAGAATCTAATATCACCGTACTAGGAACTAATAAGGTTTTGTGTGCAATAGATTAGGCTTTGATCGCTTTGTCCTAGGTTTGTCGTATCACTTTATTCTTGCTGTCCTATTTCCGAATCAACC